>QHKN01000126.1:0-89293 GCA_004366955.1 Fusarium humuli | reverse complement strand
ATACTGTAGCGGTGGGCGCTAAGTGGGCAGTGAGACATGGATGAGCGAGTGACACACTCTGCACACACACGATGAGCCAAAGACCCTGTTTTCGATGAGGCCAGGAGGATACGATAGGCTAATAAGTATGGTTATGTTATGCTTTGCCATATTGGATGAGTGGCAGAAGGGTAACGCCGTCAAGAAGTAACGGGTAGAAGGGAAAGCTTCATACCTACCATCCATGGCAATGATAAAACCAACAGCAGCTGACTCGGAAGCTAGGCAAGCTTGAGCTGGGAGCTACAGTATAGATGCGACAGATCATCTCCGTTAATGTTTCTCCAGCTAGATATGCATCTCATGATTCAGGGTTTGATCATCACAAGCAACACCACCGCTTCACAAGCTACGCCACACTACACCACAGGTACAGACAGCACAGATCTCTCGCTCATGATTTTCATCATGATTACCCATGACGCCAGACTCTCCAACAAAAAGCTTTCAAGCTAAACTAGGTCCAGTTCGCCCCAAGCCTTGTCTGCCGTACCCGCGATTTTGACGTTGACGAATAGGAGCAAAGTTGTTACCCTCCAACAGAAAAGCAGGGGTCATGTGTTGCGTTGTGTTATGTTTTTCCCATTTTCAAGCTGCATTCCCATGTTGTTCAAAGGTACAGAAACTCTCTCTGCACAGAGTAGTGAGAAATTACCCCGGGAGAGTAACACCCTGGTCATGTTTCCAATTAAAGAACAGCGAAATGAACTGACGGGATTTCCTTTTTTTTTTTTTTTCACCGCCTGCAATTACAGAATTTGAGACTCATTCAGGTAGCCACATGCAGCAAATACGCATCATAATTACAATGACCATCTGGTCGATCTCATGCAGGGCCAACAAACCATATCCGTGCTTGAAGCGACCGTTTTTATGATGATCAGCCAAGCTGCTAGCGAAGCACGGTCGATAAAACACGCACATCATGAGGGGAGCTCGCAGCAGCGGGGAGTTGAGAATGTCCTCACGGGTATAATCAGTAGAAGGATATCGTGTTTCTGCACTTTTCGTGCTGAATCTGTTCTTGTGCTTCTGTTCTATTCTTAGTGATGCGGTGTGTTTGTACCCTTGTTCATGTAATGTATCACGACACCAAGATGCGATCTTGCCATGTGCTTACCCTATAACGAATCAAGATTTCGACGTTGTGTAAACTACCACCAGGATATCGGAAGAACTAGCTGCTGATAGCCTAAGAAATGAAATAAATTAGATTATCACTTTATGCTACTTTTAGGTAGTATTTAGGGTACGTTATTGTAATGTCCTCAACTTTGTAGAACACTTCTGTTGTGGCATCGGAAAACTCCACGATATATCACCAAGAGGAAGTATAAAGCTGCACTCCATGACAGTAAAACAGTGAGAGAATGGAAAGGAAATGACAGCTGTACTGTTCTAAAGTCCATCAATAGTAAATCTTGGCGCTGCCTGTTCTACCAGTTATGTTCCTCACGAGAACAGAGAGTTTATCCATGCGCCAATATTCGGGGATTTCATGAACTCAAAAGGGGAAAAACACCAAGATATTTAGAAAACCTCCAAGGAACAGATGCGGATTAACTTTCGTTTAAGAATCAATCTGATTTGTTCTCTGGTACATATCGGAGGAACGTCTGTCAATAAGTTTCTCCCCGTGGCCATCAACGTTCCCTTCTCGTCACTCTCAAGAACAACCACGAAGCGGCACTGATAGATGCCTAGTTTAAGAACCCTTCGTTTGTTCACTCAATTCCAGTACCAACTCCAGTGCCAGGATCATGCAGACATACTCTTCAACTCCTCTGTTCGCTTTGTCCATTTATTCCCCCTTTCCCTTCTCCCCTACCCAAACACCACCACATCTGTCTAGGACACCTCATCTACCTACACCTAACCACAAACAGACCTAAGTATACACATCATCGCGATTCATCATGTATAAGCGTCTAGCAGACTACGTCGAGCGGCTCACGCCCAAGCCTCTCAATGCATCAGAGCGTCCCTTCAACAACGCGACCGCGACCCATCCCCCCATGCTTCGGCGGGGCGTTACGAACCGAATCCTAATCTACCCAGGATCATTCAATCCACCTCATCGAGGTTATCTCGGTCTTTTGAGCCACGCCTTCCGCAATGCAGGCGCAGATCTCAACATCATCGCCGCGATCATCGTCGTCACCGATGACCACTACCTCAAATTCAAGATGGAGAGGAGAGACAATGCGATCGTGATTCCCAAGGAGAAGCGAGCCAAGCTCTGGAGAGGTTCAGGAATCCCAGTTGACTGGGCCTATGTCTTTGATGGCCCTGGAAAGGAGTGGGCTCCCTTCCGTGCTAACCTTGCCAATGAGGCGCGAAAGGACGGTTTCGATGTTAGATACATTGTCCTGAACGGTCCGGATGTCATCACCTATGGCCGTGGTTTTGATGCCGAGTGCTGGGATTGCGGGGATGCAATCACCTCGGACATCTCGCGCCCAGTCGACTTTCGATGCCCGTCTACTCTTCGCCAATTGAACGGCTGCTCCCCATGGGAGAAGCTCAAGATCAACGAACTTCGCATTGAGCAGGAGATTCGAGAGAAGCTTAAGCAGCAGGGGCCACTAGGTAACGACTCTCTTGCACTTACCGAGAACGTAGAAGCTGACTTTGAGAAAGCTGTCGAAGAGGCTGTCGTAGAGGCCGTAAAGACCGTGACCAATATTTGGACCTGTCGTCAACTGATCACGAAGCCCAAGGGAATTGTCCGCTTCCTCCCAGTAGATCCCGAGAAGCAGATGCGCGATGCTCCCAGCTCTACCAAGATCCGCATGATCATCGACAGCTCTCCCCCAGAGGACCTCGTCAAGAACCTCACAGGAATTGCTCTCAACCCAGACATTCTTGTGGAGATCTTGAAGGAATTGCCCAAGCCTATCAAGCGGGTGGTCGCGGAGAAGCCTGACCCTAAGGCGTTGGCGAAGGACGACCTTGAGGCGTTCAAGAAGATCGTTTGGTAAAGATCTGAGACTTTGATCTTGGTTGAGCTCTTGCTTTTGGAAGAGTAGTGCGTTGAAAATTGCCGGAGTTCACGGGGAGACTTTGTCGCCAGTGGGAATTTTCGCCATTGGACATTTGTGAGAATGGAAGAACTCAGGATACAGATACACACTGTAGGTACGATAAATTGTTGAATTGACCGAGACTGCTCAGCCTAACAAATCTCCCAAACATAATCCTATTTGCCCAATCCTATTTGCCCAATCGTGACTGCTAATTAAACCTGCATTCTTCGCTGTATCAAGCGACAGCTCTCGTGTCGTGAAAAGCTAGGACTCCCTCAAAGCCCTAGCTTTTCACGGCACGAGGGAGACCGCTCAAGATGGCGAGGAATACGATCCTTCCTAGTAAAATACATTCCACAAGCCTTGCAGTTACCACCCGGGTTAGGGATATTGTTCTTCTTCGCGTATTCCTTGTGCGACACCCAGTAGTGACGATTGAGCTCCTTCTTATCTGCTCCGACGACGCTGCAGCATTCGCATTTGAGGCGGAGGTTATGAACTCGATTGATGTGCTTGCTGTTGAGTGGTTAGAGGAGTGTGATGAATGGTTTGGAGACTGACTTGTAGTGTGCGCCGATCTTCCACAATTTCTTGCAACAAAAGACTTCGACTTGTTAGCGATTATGAGAAATGACAGAAGGATGCGTCATCTACCTGTGTTATCTTCATTTCTAATCTGTGTATCTTCGTCCGAACTGCTTGTACTTATCATCAATCCCGCTTGTAGATCGACCAGCTCATGACTGGCATCGTAACTACGCGCTTGACTCCTCTTCTAAGTCTGAGGGCTGGGAGAGGCGGACGAGCTGCTATCGGAGGATTCTGGACATAGGAATGTGGCACAAGTAGTATCGTAGTCCATATAGTCGGATGGGATAATTGACCCATAGTTTGGATTGGCACGATGATTGTATTCTTGACTCTGATATGCAAAAGTGCTGGGGGCGCCATAGTTCCCTTGATGATGTCGCGTTGGCCGCTCTGAACTGCTCAAGATGGACTTCACCTCTGGTTCGTTTGTTAGCATAATTGGAGACATGTATGGAATCATTATCAATTAGTACCATGATCTGGGAAGTCCCGTTCTATATCGACGTTACTGAAAAGTTCCATAATGGAACACGTTCAGCAGGTAGGTTTCCAATTTGATGACACGACCGGCAACGATTGTGAACTGGATTGACTGCGATGGCTTTTCAGAGACCCAGTATGTGTGTCCCAGAGGAGTGATAATTATAGTCCTTTCAAATCAATAGACATTGCTAGACTCGTGAGTTTATATAGCTCCCGTCTTGGCATTGTTTCTGTACCTTGATCTATCCATCACCAACTCTTCATTCACTTTCAAGCTGGGGGCCGACCAACATCGTCATCACATGCGATCAATGCTCAAATGCGAGACAGAGGGTTACTTCGTTGGCAATCACACAGAAAGCCTCGCGGGCCGCCAGAATTGGCCAACTGATAGAAACATGCGTGTATGATTGGCGAAAATCGACCGAGATGGTGTGGAGATACTTGGATCAGATGGCATACTACATGAAATGATGGTCGGCTTCCTTCTTTTGTATTCTAATCAGTTCGCTTGTTGTGATTTGTGCACAGCCTGATTTGGGTGTTGGATCGAAGTCGTGGGGGGAACGAGGCTGGCTATTGATGAGGAATTCTAGCACAGTTATTTTGGAACAATCATTTCTTCAATGACCTTTATTCATTTACACAGATCTGTGATGAATATTTGCCGATCGCGCAACCATGTTATCGTTTCCCAACGATATAGCTACCTCAAGACAGGATAGACGAGGAACCGGCACGATACTCAGAGTCTTGCCCACCGCCTTTAACTAATAGGAAGATCCAACTCAACCACGAAAGGAAAATTAAACTCCCTTTTCCTCCTGCCCTGAATAGCAGCATTAACAAACAGAGTATCCTCCTTCCTAACAACGTGCATATAATTCTCCCTCCCATGCCTCGTGACCACAACCCTATCCTTCTCATACTCCCTCCTCCCCCATTTTACTTTGTCAAGATTCTCCAACACCATAGACTCCCTCTCGTCAATAGCGGTAGCGGGCGAGAGCTCCCCAGGCCGATGATCCCGCCATCTAATCAGTTCAGCGCCCCAGCTACTATGTGCATGTCCAAAGCAGTGCATCAATGGCCTTGCCTGGGATACTGCTCGGAAGAGGTCTGGACAGCCGATGTGTTTTTCGTAGCGACCTTGGTCGAGGATTTGAAGGGGTGGGCCGTGGGTGATCATTATGTCGACTTGTTCGTTTATTTTCCAGTCGTGGCCTTCATAGATGTTGTATTGGAAACCCCAGGGGTCTTCTGAGAGAGTATACGGACTTGCATATACCACAAGATGGGCGCCGTTGTCAAGGTCAAAGTGATGTACACCCTCATCCAGGTAAATAATGCCATGCTCCGCAGCACTGTCCATCAAACGTCTCGCCTCTCCAGGACACCCATACTCCATCTCCACCCGTTCCATATCAGGAGGCTCTATCTCCGCTCTCATTTTCTTAAAAGTAGGTTTATCGAGTGTAAAGTCATGATTGCCTGCAATGACAAGCTTAAGAGGAGCATCGAGTTCTTTGAGAAGATTGATTGCCGATTCGAATTCGTGTAGTTTTGAGCGTTGGGTGAGATCGCCGCAATGGATGGCTACTTCGACGGGTGTTAAAGGTACGCGGTCTTCGGGGAAGGCCTTGCTGTGTGTATCGGAGAGGATGAGGAAGCGGGTATTGATCTTCCAGGGCGTCATTTTGGTGGATGATTTGGTTATTGGGGAGTGTAGAGAGGAGCAGCACATGGGAGGACATTTTGTAAAATGGTGATAATAATTGAAATCCTGCATCTAGGATTTATATAGCGTTTAGCATCCTATAAAGCTTCTACCGTATTGGGTTTTGCGAACAGAGTCAAGAGACTTCATATTGAATCAATGCGAGTCACAAAGCCTTTCCTCAAAGAATCTTCCTTCCATGCGCGCCTTTGTCCAGATCTACCTGCAATACAAAAAGATGTATCCAAATTAGGCAAGAATATGAGCAAACCTCTTCAGCAGTATTTAAGCTCATCAAGGTGCTAAAAATACGACACATAAAGTTTAACCCCGGCAAATGGACCCTCGCTAAACCTCCCTAGAACCCCAGAATTTGTTCAACTGCCGCGAAGATCATCAGTCTCCACGTGACGGCGCCGAACTATCGGGTTGGTCAATTTCCACTCTAATCTTCCATCATCAACATCATCACATCACACTCATTATGCATGAAGATGAGTTCCCAAGGATTAATCGTCGGCGATTACATGATGATGTCATGGGGGACAGAAAGCCATGGTGCTCCAGCTTCTCATTCAAACTCACCCTTCCACTCCTCACTCTCATAACCATTTGCATGTTTGCGCCAAAAATTTACTTTCTTTTTAACCTTGGAACTACGGATATGAAACTTACAGGCTCAATCGCTGTTTGTCCAGTGCTGGCTATGGCGCGTAATATCACGTTGTACAAAGCTGACCCGCTGGCTCCGACTCCACTGCCGCCATCACATGCTGCATCCGATGGACCAGCGATCATCCACGCTTTTCAGAAATTAAGTCGGTCTACAACATGGAAGAGTGTTCAGAATATTACTTTTCAGGGCGACACTTTTGAGCCAGAGGGCATTGTAAGGCTTGGCGATGATCGGTATGTCGTTAGTTCAGGACATTGGACTATCCCGACGAAGAAGTATGGAAAGATCATCAACGGAACAGATCGCTCTGCTGGAGCTGGAAGGGCGCATTTGATGGTTTATAATGGAAAAGGAGAAATCATTGCCGATGCGACTATTACGAATGAGGGGGACGATGAGTATCATAATGGAGGTATTGACTTTGATGGTCAATATATCTGGGGAACGATCGCGCAGTACCGTCCAAACAGTACGGCGTATATCTACAGAACAGACCCTTCAACACTCGTCCCAGAGCGCGTTCTCAACTACAACGACCATCTTGGCGGTATAGTTCATGACACACGTGCCAATTCCATCACGGTTCTTAACTGGGGTTCACGACGCGCGTCAACATGGAATCTCAGATCCGTCCACACAGGCTGCGATGCATCACCCTCCCCTGAAACAGTGGTTCAAAATCCAAGTCACTTTATTGACTACCAAGACTGCAAATGGCTGGGCCACAGTGGCTTCTACAATGGAAAAAGCATAATGCTGTGTTCAGGCGTATCTACTATCGGTAATTATACTCTTGGTGGTATTGCGCTTGTGGATGTCAAGACTATGACTCCTCTTGCGGAAGTGCCTATTGAGATGGAGAGTGCGTTGGGGGTTAGATTGACGATGAACCCGATGGATGTTGGTGTCAAGGATGGGAAGTTGAGGCTTTATTTATTGCCGGATCAGCATAATAGTACTTTGTATGTTTATGAAGCGCAGATATAGAAATAATGGTAATTGCTGGTGCCTGGTTGATTACGACGATGAATACGAAAATGGTCTGTAGGATTCGGATGCTTGCTTCACACCAATCATATAAATATCGCTCACCCCCACAACTCTTGTACAGTTTACCTAGTCAAGCTCTCACTGACACTTATAACAAACATTAATCTTTACATTTATAAAATGAGCTCTCACAAACAGGCAACCCAGTTCTCATCTCTCCCACAAGAGATACGGGACCAAATTTGGAATCTCACTCTCCCCTCCCGCCGCATCTTCGACCTCCACCAGTCTTGTGATGGTGAACAACATAACCACACCTACAACTTCAAAAACACATATCCACTTCCACCGGTTCTTCAAATTTGCCGTGATTCTCGCGAGACAGCACTCCGACAAGGCTTCTTCTTTACACCGCTCCACTCCAACAAAAGTATTTATTTTATTCCACAGACCGATATTCTCTACTTCGGACCCGCATATTGTCAAATGCTAAAAGAAAAGCAACCCATCGACATGCCGGGCTTTGATAAAGTTCTCAACGTTGGCTTTGAATGGACTTCTTTCTTTGAATATGACCATGATCGGAGTACTCCAAAGGGAGAGACATACCGGAGAATGGTTGTAGAGTGCCTCTACATTCAGATGCCGCATCTAAAGACGATCAATCATATCTCTCCAATGCCGATGAATAAGCCGCATTGCGAGTTAGCACTCACTCCACTGCCAAAAGATACTAGAGTTTCTTGGCGAGGAGCAGATAGGCGAGGAGCAGATATTGATGATGAGTATGATGATGTGCTTTGGCTTGTGACTTGGGGAGATGTGAAGGGTTATGTCGAGCATGCACTCGAGGAAAGTGAGCGTAGGCCTGAGATTCTTGGGTGGAAGTTATATGCGACGTCGATCGGTCCAAAGGCGTTCTGTTCTCTTTTCAGAGATTTCTTGAGCAGTAGCTAACTTTTACTTTTATTTAAAGAAGTTGTTGACTCAAGATATATGATAATATTGCCCATGTCTTCAGCTACTCCAAGTATCTTCACCAATATCACAATAAGCACATTAATCTTTGCATTCATGATTTAAGGTTGACCCAGGTCGAAGCGTAGCCTCATCTCAGCTGAATTCGTCCGCATCCACTGAACTCTAACTGTCGCCAATACCGTGACTCACGCGCACAAAAGGTTGCTGTGTCTTGCACAGTAGCCCTCCCTTTCTTCTTCCTACACCCGCACCACCACACAAGCTAATACCATCGCTGGTTAGCATAGGATCTTTGCATTTGTAAAATGATCTCTACAAAGTTTCCCTCTCTTCCACAAGAGATACAAGACCAAATCTGAACTTTCACTCTCCCTCGCCCTCGCATCTTCGACGTCGACATATCACCTAATAATGAACCCCACACCTACAAATTCTCCTGGCGCCTCCGAAATGTTAATCCTCTTCCAATAGCCCTTCAAATCTGTTATGGTTCCCGTGCAGCTGCCCTTCGACAAGGTTTCTTTTTCGAATATTCCCCCAACAAAAGTCTCTTTTTTATTCCACAAACCGACATTCTCTATTTCAGTCCCAAAGGTGTTCACTTCCTACTAAGGCACGAGCCCATCAGCATGCCAGGCTTGGATAGAGTCCTAAACTTTGGTTTTGGGCCTTTCCATCTTCTGAGTATTCTTCCGAAGGAAGTATTCTTGAGAGCGGTCGTAAAGTGTCTCTACATTCAAATGCCGCATCTCAAGACGCTGAATTACACCTATCCTTTGCCGCACAATCGGGCATTTTGTGAGTATGCGCTGAGTCCGTTGCCAGGAGATGTCGATGTGAAATGGGATGGAACAGAAACAGATGCTGTGTATAAGCCGTGGGCAGATTGGAAGGGTTCTGTTAGGAAAGCTCTTGAGAGGAGTAAACATAGACCTGAGATTTATGGGTGGAAGTTAACGTCGGAATTGATTGTACCAGAAGGCTTGTCTTTAATTTTTGATACCTGATAGACTAGTAATCTTTCTAGTTGTTGTGGAATGAGTTCCTTGCTTGATATACAGAATACTGTCCTATTCATGTCTTCACCCACTCTCGCCTCAACGCCTCGTCTTACCGAACTCTTCTAAGCCAAATGAAGAACCTCAACATTGTTACCGACAGGATCAAGAACAAAAGCAGCGTAATAACCAGGCCTATACTCTCTCAATCCCGGCTTTCCATTATCAACAGCCCCAGCTTTCCTATACAAGATTAGCACCAATCTCTCACCACCCATAGGGAAACTTACATAGCAACCTCATGCCACTCATCAACATGCTTCTGATCCCTTGCATCAAAAGCAAAATGAATAGGACAAGTTCTGTTCTCCATCTTCCCATCATACTTCTTGAGGGATGCCTCACCACCACCGCCAAGCCAAAAGTCCGGTCCCTTGTTTGCTTCGCCGAAAGCGCAGTAGTATGCACCGCTGGGACCTTGAGCCTCGAACTTGAATTCGTAGCCTAGGGGTGCGAGAATTGCTTTGTAGAAGTCGCGCATTTCGGTGTAGTGTTCACCGCAGGGGAGTGCGAAGTGTGAGAGGCCCATTGTGAGTAATGTATAGATGAATGTATAGTTTGATGGATGGTGACTTTGGAAGATGAGTCGAGGTTGAGATGAGATTGAGGAATGAATTGAGATGAGAAAGACCTTATATATCTATTGCTTACATCGTGCATTCACGGTACGACTCGAGATTTCCCCTCTGTAGCGTGAAGTCATACTTGTGGCGCTCTCCGACTCGGACTTTATTCAAGTCCGCAATCTATCCGATTGCCAATGTGCGAGAATCCCTGGAATGCATGGTTTATGATCCCTTTGTGCATAAATATATTGGCAAAAGATCTTCACAAAAGTAAAGTCTTATGGATAAAATGGAATGTTTTGGTAAGTTATGAACGAATACTTGATGCTGATTGAGCTGAAGGTGGTTATGAGGCTGGCTGGACCCTGAGTGGGGAAATGTCCGTAGCTTGGATTGCTTACTTTCCTAATTAGGAAATGGAGATTCTGAACGGTGGTCTGACGTTACGGTAGGGAAGATGGTCATAAACAATTAAGAAGGACAGCTGTGATGGCTATTCCTGTCAGGTCGGTGCTATGTGCAAACAGCAGTGAACAATGGCCTATTGTGCAGCATCTCGGCCTCCGAGAACGATGAAACTACTCGAGAACACCGACCGTTATGTTCACGGGAAAAGGTACCAACCAATGACTTGCGTCTCATTTCCAACTGGATGTGTGGAGTGGGTAGCACACTGCCGCCAGACTCTGTTCCTGATCGCCGAGATAAGATAAGATGGAGAGCATACCGTCAGAGGAGGCGTCGCTGAACGACCAAAACGAAATATTCACGCTTCACGCTGTTCTAGTCAAGGAGTATCACACTATCGCTCAAACCGCCAAGTTTTGAGTCTTTTCCGTAGCCTACTGGAGAGTGCTATAGAGCCATGACACACAGAAGAGAGCCGTAAGAGGCAGTATACGGAATCTTGATGAGAGAACTGGGCTTTTAGATGTTTGAACAAGAGAAATCGGTCTGAATTTCTTCCGGATAACCCCAAACTTATAATTTTATACTCATAGTACAACACCGGGTGCATAGTATTGGTAAATTCCCAGTTGCTGCAAGAAAGAATGACATGACCAACGCTACTCGTCCAACGACAATAGGAGGAAGATGCAGAATCTGACTGTATAGGAGGCCCATCCACTTTAAATAAAGTTGCTTCAACAGCCCGTTTTAGATGCTAAGACCATGGGGCTCACTGCAAGTCATCAAGTCGCTGACTGAGCCATGCTTTTGCACTTAGAGCAAAAGCCCGCCATTGAGGCCTGATACGATGCATCCACTAGGTCTACAGAGTACCGAATAGATGTTGCACTCACCGTTTCTGACCCAACTTAACTCTTCGATGCATCTACTAAGATTATAGGCCTTGAACTCAAATGTATCCGCGTGTCAGCGTTGCGTCTCTAGTTCTTTGACCACCATCGTCCTGAATGCTTACAAACTTACATATGGCATATCGGGGTCAACTGAGCGTCTCGCGGAGCTGACCCGACTCTACTATCAAAGACACTCCTGAATTCGTCCTATTAGATCACAGGTAATCCGATGGCAGAGCCGAGGTGCGCGGGACCTAGCCCTAACTTGCCTCAATGTTTGGCTGCTGTTAGAACAGAACAAAGAAACAGCCACGAAACTCGACCAACGGTCCCTGGCGATCCGAAGTTATCTTGTTCTGCGTGTCAAGAAAGAGAAGCACAAGGCATCGTCACAACACTGCCTTACAGTCACTCACCTCAACTCGGGAAAACATATCCCGACCCGTCATCCAAAGTCACCGACAGTCCAGAATTTGGGGGTCTGTACAATTCCTATCTAGGCCACTTACCCGCATTTCACCCAATCGGCGCACGATACGAAAACGGTGGTAACCAAGCGCTCGGCCGAGAATCTGACAACATCGTCTAGTAAAGCTGACCGCCAAGAATAAGTGTATAAGCAGGTATGTCAGCCCTACCAATTACCAACAATCAACACGATCCTTTATTCTCATAAACAGGTTACTTCTGGATGTGTAAAGGCTATATGTCTCGATCTAGATATCGCCGTACCTGGGTTTGTTAACCATAGCTGTGAATTGAGTATAGGCAGACCGACAAGGCACATTTATGCTTAAAGAATAAATTCATCCCCAATTAATCTGACCTCAGCCAAGAAACAAACACCCAATCATTCACTGCCAACTCTTTTACTCAGCCACCAATATAAGGCCTAGTCTAGTGCTGACTCTGTTAACAAAATCCAGGACATGACCCCAAGCTGAGATATGTAGATGCGTAGATACACCTATCTTGGCGATGGGAAGAGAGTTGCGGTGTCTTTGAGAAATACCATTGGCTTGTTGGGGCCAAGATTAGTATGAACAACAACATTAGTAGCAAAGCAGCTATGCGGCGTGGTCGTGTAAGCGGTATTGTTGGAAAAGGTTAACACTGCAAAGAAACGAATAAATAGTTTCCGAGTAATGTATATACAGGATGGTATAGCCACTTGATGAGATATCTTTTCCCTCAAGGGAATATCTAACCAATCGAGGATTCTCCCTCGTTACAGTCAAGATGTTCTCTCTACTCTTCCTCCCCCTTCTTCTCATAGCCTCAGTCTCAGCTACAAACACCAAGAAGTTCGACCTGAAGATAACATGGCAGGACTACGCCCCAGATGGCTTCTCCCGGAAGATGCTCCTCGTCAACGGCCAATCCCCTGGTCCCGTGCTCGAGATCGATCAAGATGATAAGGTCATTGTAAAGGTGCACAATCAATCTCCCGAGGAGATCACCATTCATTACCACGGTAATCATCTTCCATCAAAACCACATAACTCATGTATCTAACAGTCGGTATAGGTCTGGAAATGAAAGGAACACCCTGGTCAGACGGTGTCCCAGGCGTAACCCAACACCCCATCAAACCAGGCCACTCCTTCACATATAAATTCACCGCGACACAATACGGAAGTTTCTGGTACCACTCTCACTTCCGCGGCCAAATAGAAGACGGTCTCTACGGCGCAATAATGATCCATCCTCGACACGATGAACCTAATCCCTTCCATCTGATCTCTAAAGACACATACGCTATCGAAAAGGCTGTGAAGAATGTCAAGCCGATTGTCATTTCGGACTTTGTTCATCTTACTTCGGCTGAGAAGTGGGATATGACTGTTGCGGCTGGCATTGAGGATTCGTGCTATGATTCTATTCTTTTCAATGGAAAGGGAAGAGTTGAGTGTTTGGATAAGGATGTTGTGGCGGAGAATTTGAATGAGATTCAGAAGGCGTATCTTACCATGGTCCCTGGCGGGGCTGAGTTCACTGATAAAGCGTGAGTACCACATCTCCCCAGCATATATCTCAGTACTGACTATTTCTAGATGTCTTCCTGCTTCTGCCCTAAATGCCCTCGCAGGAGGGCTGGGCAACGAATCAGCCCTCCTCCCAGGTACCTTTTCCGGCTGTAAAGAAACAGACGGACAAATCGAAAAGATCAAAATCTCAAACTACTACGGCGCGTGGGAATCATGGGTAGCCTTCGACATCATCGGCGCAGTCAATTTCGTCAATGGAGTTTTCTCTATTGATGGTCATGATATTTGGGTTTATGCCATGGATGGCTCATACATCGAACCGCAGAAAGTACAAGCCATCCCCGTCACTAATGGAGATCGATACTCTATCCTTATTAAGATCAGAAATACGGGAGAGTATAAGATGAGGTTCAACTCGAATAGTGCTCCGCAGCTTATTACTGGTCATGCCGTACTCTCTGTCGAAGGATATAGCGCTTACGAGGAGGTTGAACCGTCTATCAACCTCGTCGGTCTTCCTGCTTCAAAAGAGGTTGTCTTCTTCAACCAACTCATCGCACACCCTTATCCCCCAAGCCCACCCGCTCCCGTCGCAGACGTAACCTTCAATCTCAGCATGGCCATCAAGGGCGCTTCATACCTGTGGGCCCTCAACGACACAAAACTCATGTCTCAACAGTTAGACGAACAACGCCCAACACTGTTCAACCCACAACCCTACATACAAAACAACGTCACCATCTCAACTCAGTTGAACCAATGGGTAGACCTCGTCTTCGTAGCAACACTCTTCCCTCAACCACCCCACCCCATCCACAAGCATGGATCGAAAATGTACTTCCTAGGTGCAGGAAAGGGGTTGTTCAAATGGAACTCCGTGGAAGAAGCAATCAAGGAGATTCCAGATCAGTTTAATCTGGTTAATCCGCCGAAGAGAGATGCTTTTCTTTCGACGCCTGCGGATACGGAGCCGAGTTGGGCTGTTGTGAGATATCATGCTGCTGATGCTGGGCCTTGGTTGTTGCATTGTCATATCAACAATCACATGGTTGGTGGGATGATGATGATTATCCAGGATGGTGTTGATCAGTGGCCTGAGGTGCCGGAGGAGTATGCTGAGGGTGGGAATGGGGAGTGATGTGTCTGGCTGTTTATATCTATACTTCTTATCGAGACTAGGTCTCACCATTTGACTACTCTTTGCTAATACAGGACATTTCACTATCATGTTTCAACTGGGAAGCCAGTCAGTCACATGAGCTTCATTGCTCTTATCAAAGTCACTAACAAGACTCTTAGAGTATTGAGGTATTATCATATAAACAGTAATCATTATATACCATGGTATCATCGCTAGCCAACTCAACATAACCCCTCTAAAACAACCACGTAACAATATTCTTGACCCGACTCTTCCACCCCGTCTCCTCAATAACCTTCTCTTCAACAGTATGAACATCTGTCTCAAGATCCATCTCATTCAGTTTGACAAACTTAGTCTTCTTGACAAGCTTCCAGACCACAAACATGATGAGCATGACAGGCAGCTCAATGTAGAAACTGACGAAACTGACACCATCGAATTTAGGGCTGAAACAGCTCCATCCTTGGACGAGAACCAGAAAACTGTTGAGGAAGACGCAGATCCAGGGTCCGTAGGGATATGTCCAGTTTTTAAAGGGTAGCAAGTGTGTCTTGCCTTGTACTTCAAGGGCTTGGCGGAAGCGGATTGAGGTGATGCCGATGGAGATCCAGCTCAGTTGGTTTGATACACCGACGATACTATTATGGTTAGCAAACCACCCTATTCCAGAGTGTGAGGAGACTTACTTTTGCAACCAAGACCACAATTGTCCAGCTCCAATAAAACTAGACCCAAAGCAAAGTCCAGCTACAAAGCCCGTAACAAGAACAGCAACCCAAGGAACCCGATTCCTGTTCAATTTCCCAAGCACCTTAGGCGCATGACCCTCAAGAGCAAGAGTGTACATCAACCTGACGCCCGCAAAAAGAGCATGGTTTCCAGCAGAGAGCACACTAGTGAGGATAACAGCGTTGATGACACTTCCAGCAGCTTTCGCGCCTGTCATTTCGAAGACGATGGTGAAAGGTGAGGTGCGGGTTTCCTTGGAATCGAGATCGGGGTAGTTGTAGGGGACGTTGAGGCCGATAATCAGGATTGAGAGGATGTAGAAGAGAATGATGCGCCAGAAGACGTTTTTGACGACTTTGGGGAGGGTTTTGGTAGGGTTCTTGGTTTCACCGGCGGTGATGGCGATACTCTCAGTTCCACCGTCTGAAATTGTTAGTCGTCGTGTCTCAGTGGGATTAAATGGACTTACAAGCAAAAGAAGCCGTCACAAAAACAGAGGCAAATCCTCCGATACCGCCTACAAAAGGCGCACCAGGTATATGCCAATTCTTCCCACCGATATACTCTCCAGTCTCGTTACCACCGCAATTGACAACGATGCCCATAACAATAAAAACCACGATCGTGATAATCTTGAGCAAACTGAGCCAGTACTCAACTTCTCCGTAGGCTCTTACAGAGATCAAGTTGATGCCGATGAGAACGACCCAGAAGATGAGACTTAGAGCCCAGCCGGGGAAGTTGTCGGTCCAGTATTGAAGAATGATCTGTAAAGCAACCAGATCCGCGGCCGTGGAAACAGCATCGTTGAACCAGTAATTCCAGGTAAGAGCGAATCCAAAAGCATCGTCCACAAAGCGACTGTCCCCATTAGTCAAAGATGCACCAAAAAGAGTGTTTGACTTACCCTGCGAAAGTACAAAAACTTCCCGCAACGGGAATAAAAGCGGCCATCTCACCCAAAGCCAACATAGTCGTAAAAACAATACCACCCACAATCGCATACGCAATTAGAATGGCTGCTGGACCACCAGTAGCAAGAGACTTTCCCGTCCCCAGAAATAATCCTGTGCCGATTGTGCCGCCAATGGCAATCATTTGGACCTGGCGCGCCGAGAGGGTACGAGCCAACAGGTCGGACTGGGTAGGACCTCGTGGGGCATCGCTGTCTTGTCTTTGAGGGAAACCCTCGACATCATTGTCGGGAGTGTCTTTTTCTGAACGGTACGCCATTATGATCTTTGTTGAATAGATCGCAATGAATAGAGGAAGAAGATCTTACATCTTGATCTTGAACTCTGTTGATATAGATCCGCTAATGAGGCACGAGATATTGCGTGCTCAGAGGCAAATCCACTTGTAAGATTTCTTACGTACCTGTTACTGAAGGTAGTATTCTTGCCCATCCATGTCAGTGAAATGTTGGTACCCTCAAAAGGTGAAAGTGACATGACACAGACAAACTGGTTGCCCGCTAGGGAAGGTCGCTAGTCTCAACCTCGAAAGGATCCGCTAAAATTTGAGGTAACGTCGCATTAGATCCTGCAGGCAGTCATTGAAGAAGATGATCAATTTAGTCTATTTACTACATGTATTACAGCTCTTGTCATTCATTCCCGATCATCAGGTTAGCTGAGTTACAAGAGAGACAGAACGGATATAGGGATATAAATATAGAGTGTGCAGATTTTATAGCGACAAGCCCACTTAGACTGGCCACTCCGTTCTCTCGGACCCGGTTTGCCGACGGTTTTTATACAGATTTGGTTACCTCCCCGATCTATATCGTAAGGTAATCTTTGCCTCATCAGAGATTTCTAAGCTTGAAGGATCTTAAATCGGCACGACACTTGTCTTCTTACCTCTCAACCTGACAGCTAGGCAACACTTCGTTTCATAGTATTCGAGAAGAGATCAATCAATGACTATTCATTGAGTATTCTATGAAGTTGAGTTAGCTTACAAACATTGACAGCTATCGTGACATCCAATACTACCCACTTCTGCCGGCCGAGTCTAGTGTCGCCAAGTCGGCATTTAACCAGGCCTTGCCAAGCTCTTGGTTCTTCAGCGACTTTGCTTATCGCCTTATCGATTTCTTCTCGAAGCTTGCGCCAAGAGTCTACACTCCATCAACGTCTGGCTTGAGCGTTTATATGGCGCCGAACCCTTCGCGGGGGTTAAAATTGCAGTGCAAACCCATGAGTCTTTTCTGGTGTTGAATCTCCCGAGAGGGGTTAAAATTGTAGGGAAGAAAGCAGCATAAGAAAAAGTTAAAATGGGGCTCTTGCTTTCTATCGCGAGTTCTTTCATGGTGTTGAACCTTCTGAGGGGGGTCATGATTGCAGTGAAGCTGAGGCTTACATGACATTAGATAACGCCAAGGACAAAAATCAGCGGTAGGCTGAGTTTTTCATGGTACAGATCTCTCGACGGCAGTTAAAAGTGCAGTGAAGAAAATAAGGGTTTGAATGATAGGCTCTCGCTTGTCCATTGCGAGCTTGTACTACAAACGCATCTTGCATGATATTAGACCTCCCGAGGGGGGTTAAAATCGCAGTGAAAGGTATCGAGACCGCTTTTTCCTTTCTGGTATAATTATTGTAGCCAACTAAGCTAGGTTACTTGGTTGGCTTTCAAGGTTGGAATATACCTTCCTTCAATCCCCGTCATTATTATACCTGCAATTTTGTGTTCATTTCATTTGCAAAGTCTGCAAAACAAGCTTCCTCATCTCCCCCGTCATAACCCCATCCACCTCATCGCTCTCAACCCATCTTCCTTCCGAATGCTCCTCCGAATCAACCACAAACCCATCCCCATCCTCCTTCACTTCCACAACAAAGCTCAACTGCAAAGTAGTCCTCAATATAATCTTCTCCTCAATAGTCTTCTCCGTGAAATAAGTAAAAGGCTCCAACGAAGCAACGTTCTTAGTGACAGTAAGTCCCGTCTCCTCTTTGACTTCTCGGACAATGGCGTCGTGTATTTTTTCTCCGGCGTCGACTTTGCCGCCTGGTAGTTCGAAGACGTTGGGATAGTATTTCTCGTGTGCGGCGCGTTTGAGCATTAGGATGCTGCGTTTGTTCTTGTGAAGGATCGCTGCTCCGACGGTGATTTTGTCGACTTTTTTGAAGAGGATGTTTCGAGCGTAGTCAAGAGCGACCGTATTTGACATTTGGAGGAAGTTCATGGCGCTGGATGAATGGCTGCTTCGATACCTTTTCAGAGTTCGACGCTTTCTGAGGCCGCTTAATACTTGTAGGATCATGAGTGCAGAAACTGTTGTGAAGAGCGTGGTGCTGAGAATCATTTCCTGGATTGAGATGAGGGAAGAAGGAACCAGTGGCTTCACGCAAAGATGATGGTTTTCATTAGATGTTAAACTCTGACCCTTGTTCTTTCTGCTGCAATTTATTGAATTTATTTTACATTTTGTGGTAGATATTGAAGGTTTCTATTGTGCATCTCCATTCGACTTACATGCGTTTGGTTGGAACTCTCAAAGCAACTATCCATACAATACAAACAGAGTCAGTCACCTGCGAACCTTGGAAAGCCAAATACAGTTTCCTAAATCAAACAACCTTATTTATCAATAAGACAGCTTTAAAGAAGATGTGGTGCTCTTTTATTTGTCCCATCATACTAATCTTCAATCAGGTGGCTAGGACTCATCAGCCTCAAAGCGTCCTGAACGACCTTACCAGAGGACTATCACGGAATATAGACATTATGCTTTTCACCATCTCTTAAGTGAATAGACTGGACTCATTCAATTAACCCGATTGCAATGCTCAATTCGTATTCATAAGGCATTCTTGATGTTCAAGAGATTGCCACCTTTCAGCGCTCAATTGTAATTCGCCTTACAGACTTCAGCTCAAGGCAGCCGTAACAGGACGGCCATTTTCCTTTTTACACGGTATCGGCTGACAAAAGCAATGTATATTCTGATTCATTCTTCTTTAAGGTACAAAATAGTTTAAATCACTCTAAACTTGCATAAAATGCAAAGGCTATTTTGTCACCTAGGCTATTGGCGACCAATTCTTCTGATACATATAGCAGGCTACAACATTAAAGTCCCACCATATCAAGGCATCCAAATTACTAACCCAGGCCAGCTTGACCATTAAAGCACATATTTAAAATGAGTCGACTAACAGGTAGTTAGTGTACCTTGCGCTCAACATAAAGCCTAGGCGTAGGACTTGTGGAGGCTCATTCTCCACACAGCCACCACCCTCCCTCCAAGGCAGCAACAACAAGAATAAAAGAACCAATATCTGTCCTAATAACCCATAAATCTCCATTCTTTCGTATTTAATCCCAGTCTCTAGGCATCAGAATTCGAATCTCTGAATAGGGAATATCTATTTGTTTTATTCTGAATCACAGTGTTTATTCGCTTATAAAATGTTCTCCAACATCACTTCCAAACTCGGTCTAACAAAATCCTCCTTCAACATCATGCCTCCCAAAACGTCCAAATACCCAGCTCCCCAAAAAGTAACATACACATCAAAAGATATTCCCATTCCGGATTCTTTTCTTACCTCCCCTTCAACAACACCGATAGAGGTTACTCCCATCGATTTTGCAGGCTCTCCTCTTCCTCAGTACGATGGCCACACCGCTATCGTTCTAGACAACGTCCTCTCACCCGAAGAATGTAAAGAACTTCTTTCTCTAGCTGAACAGTCCGTGGAAGGTGATGAAGCGTGGCAGCCAGCTTTGGTAAGTGGTGGAAACGGCTTTGAGAGTCGTGCGCCGGGATATCGTGAGAGTGATCGTATAATCTGGGACCAGCAAACCATCGTCGACCGGCTTTGGGAACGATGTCTCCAAGCAGATGGTCTAAGAGACTTTTTGGCTGTTGTACCCCAAGAACCTTGGATGAAGGGTGGGAAATGGGTGTTTAGCCGTTTGAACGATAGGATGCGATTCCTAAAGTATTCGCCTGGACAGTTCTTCAAGCGTGAGTTCACTACCCTGTATAACTGATGTAGCTAACATGTTCTAGCGCACTGCGACGGTGCTTATTACTACACCGAAGGTCCTGGCAAGGAATTCGAGACCTTCTATACGGTACATCTCTACCTCAATGACTCTGTCGAGAATGATCCCGCATCAGATCTTCAAGGCGGCGCAACATCCTTCCTCGACAGAAAGGGCGAGAAAAGAGTCGATGTAAACCCCAAGGCCGGCAGTGTCCTCATTTTCCAACACAAGGGCCTCTTCCATGAAGGAGCGTTAGTGAAGAAGGGAACCAAGTACACTATGAGAACAGACATTCTATATGAGTGGATCCCTGATAAAGATGCTGAAGAAGAACCAAGGACAAAGGCACCGTGGTGGGAATAAGAACTTTGTATGTAACTTGTTGTATTAGAATATTCAGGCGTTATCTATATCATTAGTTTCTCTGTTTAGGCATTTTCTTCTCCTCCATCTCCTCAACATCCTTCTTTTTATGAAAGTGCGGCGCCAACTCTGACAACCACCTTGGTTCAATCGGCATAACACTACGCATATACTCCTTCGTCGTCTGCACAAGCTCAAAGTAAACCACCATCTTCTCCGGAGGGTCGATAGCCATCAGCACACTACTAGGATGGATCCACACTGTCGTGTTGTTCTTGACAGTTCTGTAGCTGTCGCCACTCTTCATCAGTCGTGCCGCGTTGGGGAAGAAACCTGCTGTGATGGCGCGCTTGATGGGACGCAGATTGGTGGCGCCGCATGTGGAGGGTGCGACTTCGACACGTTCGCAGAGTTTTGCGAGTTGGTCGCGGACGTCGCGAGCGCGGGTGAGAGAACGTTGCTGTAGGAAGTTCTCCTTGGCCCAAACTGGCGAGAAGTCACTGTCGACCCATTGATTCCACACATTGAGGAGGGTACAATGATCACCACCATCCTTGACTGTGAATCGGTTTCGGGCACTGTCGGCATGAATCTTCTTGTCCTTGGGTCGGAAGAAGAGAGCAGAAGCTTCACCAAGCATGGATACAATAGACAGAACCTCTTCAACACATCCTTCCTTGTCTGCAGCCAGTACAGCCTTGGCAAGCATAGGATCCGTAGGGAATTCACCCATTTGTCGACCGAGCTTGGTCAACTCTCCACGGTGGTTCAACGCTTGCAGAGCAAACAATTGATTCAGAGCACCAATAAGAGCTTCTGTGGGTGGAGGATCCATGAACTCGAAGTCAAGCAGTTCATTGATACCAAGAGACTTCAACTGAAGCACGACACCATTCAAGTTTGTTCTTTGGATCTCTGGTGTAGTCGACTCGTCCATCTCGTTCATATAAGCAAACTTGGTGTACAAACGGAAACACTTTCCTGGTCCGACACGACCGGCACGACCACTTCGCTGGTTGGCAGAAGCTCTCGAGCAAGGAACAACAACCAAATTAGACATGCCTGTTGCAGGATTGTAGACGTTCTCCTTGACATAGCCTGGATCAATAACATAAACAATACCATCAATTGTCAAACTGGTTTCAGCAATGTTGGTGGCCAACACGACCTTACGAGCACCGTCTGGCGTAGGCTCGAAGATCTTGGACTGTAGCTCAGACGGTAAATTGGCATAAATAGGACAAATAACCAATTCCTTGACACGACTGCCAAGCTTCTTTGCTGTTTCTGCAATTTCGAGCTCGGCTGCTTCAATCTCGTCTTGACCCGTCAGGAAGATCAAGATATCACCCTTGGGCTGGGTGGTATGAATCTGGAAAACCGTCGTGATAGCTGCAGCCAAGTAATTCGCTTCGGGAGCAGGCGTGTAGTAAATATCGACAGGATATCGTCGACCGGGAATGTTGAAGATAGGCGCGTCGTCAAAGTACTGCGCAAACTTCTCAGCGTTCATCGTAGCTGAAGAAATCAACAACTTCAAATCAGGTCGTTCTCGAGAAAGATCCTTGATCAAAGCCAACAGAATATCTGTATGGACAGTACGTTCGTGGGCTTCGTCGATCATCAGTGCTGAATATCCTGCCAGATCTGGTTCCGTCATGAATTCTCGTAGCAACATTCCATCAGTCATGTACTTCAGGATAGTCTTGTCGCTAGTACAGTCCTCGAAACGAATAGTGTATCCAACTTCATTGCCGACCTTGACGCCCACTTCCTCGGCCACACGAGCTGCTACACTCATGGCTGCAACACGTCGAGGTTGGGTACATCCGACTTTCATGCCGTTCTTGGTGTAACCAGCCTCGTGGAGATATTGCGGTAGCTGAGTAGTCTTTCCACTACCAGTCTCTCCGACAATAACGAGAACCTGAAACTTTTCCAATGCGGCAAGGAACTCGTCTCGGTATTGGGCAATTGGCAGACTTTTTCTCGTTTCCTGGATCGATAAGGCCTTCTTCTCGGCTGCATCGATCTGCGCATTAAGGAATTGTTGTTCTTTGGTCAACTTTTGATCATCGCCGGGTAACCGTGAGTCCATATTCCACTGGATATACTGATCGTCCATGACATAGTCGTAACCCTCATTCTCCAGTTCGCCGCGCTGAATCTGCGCCTTGGCCTTGGAAGCTTGCTCTCGTTCCCATTCCTCATGCTCGGTAACGAATTTCTCCTGTCCAAGCTCGTCTTTCTCGACATATCGCTTGTAGAGTGCGTCTTCCTTTTTCTTTCGGTCAAGTTTACCCTTCTCGGTGATGTAATCCTCTGGCATGTAGTATCCATCTCTGTGGTCGTCAATCTTGAGTCGTTCCTCGGCCAGTCGCAGGATCTCTCTATTCTTAGCAAACTCTTCCTTCTCGTCCTTGGACAATCTGACGCCACTATTAAGCTCGGCGGTTTCCTCGGCGACCTGTTTCCTAAGAAGGGCCAGACGTTCGGCTTCTCGTTTCTTGAGGTATTCCTGTCGCGATCGTTCTCGAATATCGGGTAGCGCTTGGTTTCGCGCCGCAGCGTCTTCGGCGAGCTTCCTCCTCGATGAGGACTCGCCATCTCTATCGTCGCTCTTCGATTTCTTGCTGTCCTTTTCTCTTAAGCGCTTTGCGAAAGCTTCGCGCTCTTCAATGTCTTTTCTGCGCTCCGCTTCCTCTTTCGCGCCATCGGATAGGTCTGCGTCCTTCGGTTCATCGTGGTTCATTTTGACTCGTTTGCGTGCTGACTCTTCAAACTCGCGCTCGTCCTCTTCTTCCTCGGGTTCGTCGGAAGGTGGCTCCTCGTCGCCCCAGCGATCGTCGAAGTCGGCCTTGTCGTCATGTCGTCGGTATTGCTTGGGTCGGCTATGACGTGATGAAGATCCTCGACCTGGAGATTTGGAGCGGGAGCGACTGCGATCGCGGCGGGGTTTTGAGTGTCGAGAAGATGATTTGTCGTCGCGGTCTCGGTCGCGATGTCTATGTCTGGACTTCTTCTCCTTGGTGACTTTCTGAGGGCCCACCTCATCCTCCTCCATAGGAAGGAAAGCGTACTTTTTACTCATTCTGGTAAAGAGCGAGCTGCTGGAGAAATAATTAATTGAGTGAAGAGAAAGAATTGGGAAGGAAGGCAAGTAGGCAGCCCCAGGCAAAAGAAAGCTTAGATGCGACAGGCAAGCTTAACTGGACGTCCTGCACAAATTGGAGAAAGGATAATCCGGGGAAGCCAAGCCAATCAAACCCTCCCGATAAGAACAATGACACATGCAGGGGTCCACCGATAGGCGTGCCATTGTTTCCTAAAAAGTGTAGCAGACAAGCATTGATAACACGCTGGTGTTTCGCAGGTTAAGGCGAGTTTCTTTGTAACCTCGAGGTCGAGTCAACTCCTTCCCTTCTTTTCTCCCAAGCACACTTTTTAGTTCTGTCTTTTCAAGTCAATGCTTCAATTTCTTTGATTTATATAGTCATTTCTCGACTTTAACATTTTGCGACAATAGACGCACAATGTTATTCCGTGCAGCGGCCTTCTTGGTCCTTCTAGCTCTGGTCCAGCTAGCTGTATGCGCCGAGGACTACTACAAGGTAAATACACTTCGACGCAGTTCAACCGGTCTTGACTAACACTCGCAGATCCTTGGTGTGAAAAGACAAGCTACAAACAAAGAGTTGAAACAAGCATATCGACAACTCTCAAAGAAGTTCCACCCAGACAAGAATCCGTATGCCCCTCCATCGCCCGTTTACTCGACACCATACTAACCTTTCCTAGTGGCGACAACACTGCCCACGATAAGTTTGTGGAAGTCTCCGAAGCCTACGATGTCTTGAGCGACGAGGAAATGCGCAAGGTCTACGACAGACATGGCCATGAAGGTGTTCAACAGCGCCGTCAGGGAGGTGGAGGCGGTGGTGGTCATGATCCTTTCGATCTCTTCAGCCGTTTCTTCGGTGGTCACGGTCACTTTGGACGAGGATCTAGCGAACCCCGAGGTCACAATGTCGAAGTCCGTGTCGAAATTACCCTCCGCGACTTTTACAACGGCGCTACTACCGAATTCTCCTGGAACAAGCAACATATCTGTGAAACATGCGAAGGCACCGGCAGTGCAGATGGTCAAGTCGATACTTGCGAACACTGCGGCGGTCACGGTGTTCGTCTTATGAAGCGACAGCTCGCCCCCGGTATGTTCCAGCAGTTCCAGCAACGATGCGAAGCCTGTGGTGGTCGGGGCAAGAACATCAAGCACAAGTGCAAGGTGTGCCATGGTGAACGGGTCGAAAAGAAGTCCACTCCTGTCCAGCTGAACATTGCGCGCGGAGCTGCCCGTGACTCCCGCATAGTCTACGAGAATGAAGCCGATGAGAGCCCTGATTGGGTTCCTGGTGATTTGCTGGTTACATTGTCTGAAAAGGAGCCCTCATATGAAAACAACCCCGATAAGGTCGACGGTGCATTCTTCCGACGCAAGGGCGATGATCTTTACTGGACCGAAGTTCTTTCTCTCCGCGAGGCCTGGATGGGCGGATGGTCTCGCAACCTTACTCACCTCGACAAGCACGTTGTTCGTCTAGGCCGACCCCGCGGACAAGTCATCCAGCACGGCCACGTCGAAACAGTCGTCGGTGAAGGTATGCCCATCTGGCATGAAGACGGCGACAGCGTTTACCACAAGACCGAGTTCGGAAACCTGTACGTCGAATACAACGTTGTTCTGCCAGACCAGATGGACACCAACATGGAGAGTGAATTCTGGGAACTCTGGGAGAAGTGGCGCCTTAAGAACGGTGTTGATCTGCACAAGGATAGCGGACGACCAGAGCTAGAGAAGCCTGCTCACGATGAGTTATGATTGAAAGATTGACGGAGTTGAGTGGAATTTTCCTTGGCTTATATATACAGTATAGAAAGGATACCAATTGCATGCTTCAAATATACTAGATACTGTTAAGTTTGCTATATGATAAAGAGCTTCCAAGTTTACAACACCATTCTCGTCACTGTGATATCAATATGCCCACTGATTTGTTGCTTCAAGACCCACATCGAAACTACCAGAACCCTCCAAGAGTAATACACAGCAAACTACTATCAGTATATATCAATTTGATCGCCTTTTAACAGTAGTTATGAACCGAAACTTCTACCATTACATCCATTAGTTGCGAAATGCAAAGATTGCTGAAGAAACACCAGATAAGCATAGCCTCGACTAACAAGATAACTACTATATAAACAATTAAACTCATGATCCGATGAATTTGTGTTTCTTTCCTTCCTTTCCTTTCTCTTTTTCTCTGTTCTCTCCTTAAACAATAACTGTCACTCCTTTTCCTATAAGAAAAGACCAAAAAACAACGTACATAATGTCTAGTACGACTCTACCAGACAGATCCTTGAACAGGAGGACACCCTCAAGCAATGATACCTCTTCTGCTACTACCCCTTCTGCCACTACACCCAACACATCCACTCACGATGTGGTAGAAATCCCCCGCTCAGATCTCATCATAGTCAAAGACACAGACTACCAAACAGACAAACACCTTATACTCTGTGGTAAATGCCGGGGTGTGCTGAACGTTTCATCTTATAGCTGCGTATGCGAGCTTGATTCTGATGCTGCTCGTGCGGCTTGATGACTTGGACTTCATTGAGTTGACACCAATCGCTTATAAGCGAGGTGAGATTTACAGATAAATACTACTACCAAAGATTTATTATTAATGCTATACCTCTATTGCAGAGAACCTCAGTCGCACAAGCAATCCAGATAATATGCGGGTCTAATTGCTACGACACTGGAAACAAAGAAATTTTCATTCAGACAGATGTTGAATAAAATCAGGGCCTTCATGATCATACTCGCCGTCAAGTTGAAGATCATCAAAAATGAAAGCAGAGCCCAATAATCAGGCCGAAATGAGCATGTCATCTTTTCGACAACATAATATACCCAAAACCACGATCATAGAACAGAAACTGTAAGAAATTGTAAACAGACATCAACCGTGTTTCTCTATATAGGTCGTAATGTATAAATAGTCATAACATCATATCATAAGTCCAAGTAAAAGTTCAACCATTATCTCATATCCAACCAAGGAAATCGTTTCAAAAGCACAATCATCACGTCATTAATCCCGATGCCTCCTTCGGTGCCTTCTTCCTTCATGATGTTCATCAGTAATAGCTTCTCGTTCCTCCAGCTGGTGCAGTCCGCCAAGAACATTTCCAAGAATACCGAGCCATCCACCTTTGCCTTCAAGTGCCCCGGTAACACCACGAACGATTTGTTCCACAGCTTCGCCGTCTGTGCCTCCTACTTGCCATGCGCCCTTGACGTCCCAGTCGTCTTTATGTTTGGGCTTGCGTTCGAATTCACCACTTCTAATTGTCCAACCGCGGCTGCGGGATCGTTTGTCTAATGGTTTGCCGTACTTGTCAAATCGATCAGGCAAGACTTCGACGGCTTCATCAGAGCTAGAATCGTCACCTCGATGTCGTCGTCTCCGGCTGAAATAGGACTCATCATCTGACAAAGATTGCCAGTCATCACGCGGCTTCGACCGTGGTTTATCAGATACAACAAGCCCCTGAAGCATATCATGGGCTTCTTGCTCTTGTCTCTCCTTCTCCTCTTTGGCCTTTGCTTCAGCACGATGTCGCTTCATTGTCATAGAGCTCTTGGGCGACAAAGGACCGAAGTTCACAGATTTGGCTGGATGCTCGTCATCGGACGAATCTAGTACTATTCCAGAGTCAGTATTAACTTCATGAAATGATCCACCAAGCCTTCCAGTACGGTCGGACGCACCCTCATCTAGGCTTCTTGAGCCTAGGTTGTGGACAGGATTACTCACATTGTCAGGCGGCCTTGGGCCACCGGCCGGTGGAGGTCCTGGAGGTCCAGGTGGAGGTGGTGGCCCAGGAGGTCCTGGCGGCGGAGGTCCAGTTGACAGCCCGCGGGGGGGTCCAGGAGGCGGAGGAGGATAGCCTGTGTAATCTTGAGGAACATATGGTTGATATTCACGGTTGTTGTCCGGAATGTTGGAATAAGGAGCTCCAGGCGGGGGAGTAGGATCCATCGGATAAGGTGGGAAACCGGCACCACCAGATGCCATGGGTGGTGAGCGTGGGCGGCGATCATCATAGTCATCATAGCCTGCTCAAAAGTGGTCAGTCAACACAAATTTTGGTCACGCAAGATCTACTCACGTTTCCTTGAACGACTTCGAGATCGGGTTCGGGAAGGAGATCTGGTAGCTCGACCACGACGGTCTCGCTCATCTTCTCGTTCACGTTCCCTTTCAAGTTCAAGTCGGCGTTCCCTCGAGCGCTGCTCTCTCTTTTCCCTATCCTTCCTCTCCTTGTATTCTTTGATACCAAGAGCAGCAGCTCCTGCGGCTGCTGCGGCTCCAAGTCGGCTTCTGCTGCGTTTACGTTCACGGTCGGAGCCTTTAGACGACACAGAACGGCTACGGCCACGTCTGGATCGTCTACGCCTTGCCTCTGCTTCTGATTCGTAGCCTCGCGATGTTAAGGCGGCGGGCGCGAGGGGATCGTTACCGTATTCAACTGCGGGGCCTAGCTCAGGATCAGTCCCGCGCTCTGAACGAATGGGTCTGGCTTTGGACCTGCTCCGGCTTCGGCTCCTGGATGGGCCTCGTCGGTAGTACTCATCGTCGCTGCTATAGTCACTGCCGTCCTCCTTCTTGTCCTTGCGCTTCTTCCAAACGTGGTGCGCTGCCTTTGCTGCTACAGCCGCACCCGCGATCTCAGCGCCGCGGCGAAGCTTGGACTTGCTGCGGGACCTTGATCGGCTTCGGCTGCGACTGCGACTGCGCGAGCTGCTTGACCTACTGCTGCTGCGACCTCGAGACTTGGACCTGTCGCGCAAATGCTTTGCAACACCTGCAGCAGCAACAGTTCCCAAAGCAGCCTTGGCAGCGGTTGACAAACTGCGACGGCGGCTGTTACCTCGGCTGGTGCTCTTGGTCGTGGTTGTGGTTCTTCGAATGATGGAGCGCGAACGAGAGCGCGAATAATCATCAGAGTGATAACCACGACGACCACGGCTTCTGCCCCGGATGGCCTCCTCCTTTTCAATCTTATTGGACTGGTAGTACTTGGCGGCTCCGGCAGCAGCTAGAGCTACAGCGGCGATTCCAAGACCCTGTTTGAGACGAGAAGAACGATCAGGGGACTCATCATCGTGCCAGCGGTCGCCGTAAGCACTCTTCGCTCTGCGCAATGCTTCAGTTCCGAGAGCTCCGAGGGCAGCTCCAGCAATGACCTTGCGACCACGGTTTTCAGGCAACTCGCCATAGCTATCGCGGCGGCCGTTGAGAAGAGCCGTGATACCAGCACCAGCAAGAGCACCTTCTGCCAGATGTCGCTTGTGGTGGGAGTCTTCGCTGCTCTCACGACGACGAACGACCTTGCGTCGCATGTAATAATCTTCATCGTCGCTGTAATGACCATGATCACGGCCGCCTCTACGGTCATATTTCTCAACCGCATATCGGCGATCTCCACGGGAGTCCCAGTGTTCATGACGGTAATAGTACTCCTCATCCTGGGGTCGTGGGCGGTGCTCGTGTCGGTGCTCGTGTCGGTGCTCATGGTGTCGATGCTCTCTTCGGACAACAACTTGCTGTGGGGCAGGCTCTTTCTCTCGGATAACAACCACACCGGGCTGCTGTTGTGTGCGAGGAGAAATAATAAGAGGTTGTGGAGCAGGCGCTTCTTGAACAATGATTTTCTGCGGTTCAGGTGCGCGCTGTCGAATAATGACGGGAGCTGGGGCAGGCGGAGGATCGTAAGGTGTGTAGTACTCTGTTTCCTTGCGGATTCGCTCAACATCGCAGCCGTGAGTGTCGTCAATGTGCTCTTCGACTCGCCTTTCGACGCGGTAATCGCCATTGTCTCGGCGCTCGGTCTTGACCATTTGGTTCTCAACCTTGACATCATCATCGAACAAAGCATCAAAGCGAGATCGTCGTTCCCAATCACGCTCAACTTCCTTGGTCTCTGCGTAAACTGGCGCACGATTTCCGCCTACTTGAGAAGGCGCAGGCATGGGCATAGGCGGGGGAGCTGGTTGTCCTCCATAAGTATCTCGCTCGTATTCCTTCTCGTAGATGAAAGATCGAGGAGCTGTGTCTCGGCCACGGTCCTCGTGAAAGCTGGCTTGCGAAGGAGCGCCTCCAAATGCAGAGTGAGGGCGACCTGGGGCCTGAGAACGTCGGTCTTGTTCTCCAAAATCGGCGGGACCGCGGCCATAACGGGAAGCGTGGGATCGTCCATCATCGTACTCGGAAGATCCTCCGTAATTGCTAGGTGTGACTTTGTATCTTCGGATTGTAGTTTTGCGATAACGCTCATCGTCTGAGGAGCCACGGTCGTCCCGCTCCCATTCGCGATAGACGCGAGAGTCTCTGTAGACGTCACCCATCGCGGGGTGTTGCAGGGGTTGTATAAGGCTGTGCTAGCTTGCTGTAATGTCAAATGAAGGGAATCGGTTCGAAAGGTGCGAAAATCCAGAGGATCAGTAGAAAACGCCCAACGAGAAACCAACAGCGAAATCTATGGGAGGTTTGTATGTAAGAGGGAGGAATGAATGAGAGAGTGAGTGTGGTGTGGTTTGGTTTAGAGGGGAGAGAAAGCTGGGAAAACAAGATGAGCTATGACGGAAGAGAATCGAGCAGGAAGGAACTGGCAGAACCGGGCTTGTGCTGGTGCTAATGCTGGTGCTGGCGTTGGGTCAGTGGTATTGGCAGGCTGGGCAAGGATGCCAGAACCGAATGCAATGGCTGGTCCCAGTCAGTGCAGTGCTTAGGCCAGTGAATCAATCAATGCCCAGCCAGAGTGCAGTGTGCGTGGAGCCCTTAAACTTCAGTTGCAGCAGGGCAGGGGTACGAGATGGCCCAGGAGAAAGCCTGCTGTGGCTATGATGGACGATGATGCTGCTGGTGCAGTAGAGCATGGCACGGGATTGGATAGACTGTCGAGATGGGTGGCAGAAGGTCTCTTGTTCTGCCCGGCTGATGCTGGGCGTTTGAGTACCAGACCCAATCAAGCCGAGTTTTTTGGGATGAACCATTTGAATCCCGCTGCAACCTGGAACGAACATTCTGCATTGCAGCATCTCGGGACAAGAATCGATTTCTGCTTCAGGCTATATCGTTTATTTCTTGGAATATCGAGTCCATGCTCTACATCCAGGATCGTTTAAAGCCCAATATACAGCTGATCCACAAGCCATGGATAGTAGGCATCGAGTCTAATCATGGGTATCACTGTCAGGTTGGGCAGAGAGCCTCATAATAACGCATTGACAAAACCAGTATTTCATTGCCGAACAAGCACAAACTGATCCACTCTCTTTGTCCTTCCAAACGGCACGTAACACCAAAACCGTTCATGTAAACGCCCGCCTCGAGTCAAATAAAGAAACAAACTCCAGACCGCACCTCGAAGCCTGAAAGTGTCTCAGCAAACTTGAAAGTCAAAAGGCAAAGGCCAAATCACACGAGCCTGCCTAGTTCCTTTCCCCTCCCTCCATCTCGGGATCTAAAGAGAGTCCACAACCACACAACCTTGTTATGTGGCCGATCTCTTCATCAACGGGGCCATTTATTCCTTCGCTGTAACTAGAACAAACTCAAAGAAGAAAGAAGAGAACAAAAATGAGGCGACGAAGCTTTCCCTTTGTCGTGCCGAACCGTGGATCTTCGTTGACTGCTTGTCAGTATTTACAAGCATCAACCTCGATCAACCCCACTCAACTACTCAAAAGTGTCGTCATAGGCTTGCTCTTTTAATGGAAAATGGAAAACCCCACCTGAACCCTTGCGTCGATTAACAACGAACATCTGTCAATCTTGATTCTTATTTTCTCAGCGGAGTAAGAGTCACTCGCCTCATCTCATTCAGCCGTAAAAGAAACTCAAGGAACCATAAAAGACTAGAAATAATTACTCATATCAAGAGTCATTGTCCAAGGTCAATTGATTACGCAGACCTCGGGCTTGAGTCACAAGATCTTCTTTGTCCATGTGGATCATCAGATGCTGATTGCTGACGAGAAGCTCCGTCCGCAGCCTTATACCGCCCCCGTTCTGGAAGACGCCCCCGGCTGATGGGCTTTTCTATAGTGCCATTCTGTTCTCATGACTGGAATGTTCCATATTCGTGGCTTTTCCCATGCTGGTCTGGCGCCGCTTCTAAGCGACTGTAATATGAAGCCGGGCGAAGTACGTTGCCTCGACAAAGAAAGAAATGTGTTCTTTGTTCATAAACGAGGCGTTTTGTTTTAAGAGAAATCAGCCTCGGATCGAAACTATAGTTGCACGGTCTGGTTTTGGTAGAGGCGTAGCCAAGTACAGCATGAGTCCAGGGTAGAGTATGTGCCAAGAGCCAGTAACTCAACAGCATTAAAGCACATGTCAGCCAAACGTTGCACCAATATTTGTTTTCAATTGTCTTATGCTAAAAGTAAATTCCCATGTTTTAACCTAAACTCCGTAATATCACCAGTGATCAGGACCCATCAAGACCCCGAGGCATAACTCCTTCTGCTTAACTCTCTAGCAGTGCCTATGCTACACGCGCTGTATATTCCCGCCGAACCTTCACTGATCATAACCCTCCTTGGTTCCCAGGAAACCAGTTCCACCGTTGCTGCGTCTTCGGCGACCAATAACTTCGTGGATCCAGTCGCTAATCGTGAAGCCCCAGTGTCCAGCGACAAGAACACCGCTGATGATGTTGATGATCTTGACCAACAGGCTGATAATGCCGTCGCGGCTTTCGTGAACTGTCAGCAGAATGGGCTCGATATCGTACTTGACGAAAATTCCAGGAATCCATCGCTCGTCCACGGCCTTGCTCTGCTCGGTCACAGCGTACTGGTTGGTGAGGATCGACTTGGAGTTGACGCTGTAGACGGTGGGAACAACAGAGAGGTAGTACTGGAACTTGTGGAAGTTGGTTTCAGCCGTGTTGACTGTGCCATCGAGAGGGTTAACGAGCGAGGGGTAGAAGGGACCGTAAGAAAGCTCTGAGACGATGTGCGAAAAGTTGAACTCTGCGACTGGTCAGCATGCGATGTCGATAATTCACCAAGTGAACTTACTGCTGTGGTCAAGATGCTCGCCATGACCCATGTAACCGTGACCTCGAGCAGTGATGTGGAAATCACCCTGCACCTTGTTCAAGTCCAAACTTCCGTAGATACGGCAGCTGTCGGCGTTGCCCCTGAATCGGGGTGTCTTCGCCCACTTAGCCCTCTTCTTTCCAAGCGCAACAATATCGTGAACGTGCTCCTCGCCGAAACCCTCTTCCTCATAATCATACTTGGGCTCGTTATATCCATCACCAGTTACAACTCGGCCTTGAGCGTCCCGCCCAAGCTTGTGAACACCCTTGTTGTCGGCCCACTGTCCCCAAAGAGTCTTGTCGAAACGCAGCTTCTTGGCCGCCATGATTCGGTCGCCAGAAGCATCCTGGACGTTCACATGGAGATCATCGCAGTTCATCTTAACCACAATATCCAAGTTGATCTGCATTTCCCGTGAGACGCCAGCCTCGACTTCGAAGTTATGAGACTCAGCACCGCGCCACCAGCGGCCAAGCTCACCCCAGATGAGGATGATTGAGATGATGGACACAGCGACAGTCCATTTTCCACCTCCCGATGTTCGTTGGATGTATTGCGGTTTTGACTTGGCTGTCAAGAGTTAGCGCGCGCATACACCAGCAGCAACAAGATACATACGGAACGCATCAAAAGCAGCTACCAAGTTTCCACCCTCCTTGGGACCAAACTTGTCCTCATCAAAGTCCGACTTTTCCATGCCGTTCATCATTGTTGCAAAGTAATTCTAGTCCCGCTAGCTCGAATATATACAATGAAAACCGATTCGATATCGTAGGGCCGCTGTCGAAGGTCGCGAAAGTCGTCGCAAACTAAAAGTCGAGGTCGACACCAAATGCGCAAAAGGACGTTTCTTATTGCCGCATGCCTTTTTCGAAAAGAAGAGAATGAAAACCGATTGGAATTGGTTTCAATGGTCTTGAAGCAAATTCGTCGACCACAAAGTCTTGGTGAAGGAACGAAAGTGGGAATTTGTAAATGTTGGTCGCTTCGTTGCGCTCAGCAGCCGCAATCAGAAAGGACAGCTTACTGTAACTAAAACCGTCCCCTGACGCTGGCGTTGTCAGGGTCCAGCTTTTGATTGGTTGAGACGTCGAGATGGGTTAAAGTGTCGCCGACCCGAGCTTGTTCCTGAGCTATCATCGGCTCTAGCGCGGATTTACTTCTTCAACGGCATGAACGGTTCCACTCCTCACGAATTACACGCATGCCCAGTCTCGCGTGAAGACGACGGCCGTTGAGAGAGTTGAATGGTGATTAAACTCCATCGGGGTTTCTCACCGGGTGTGTATTTGTCGCGATATTGTCTAAGTAATAGGTAAATTATCAGAATTATCCGCGCAGGGAAATTGGCTTGCTGGATGTCGGTTTCATCTTCTTGTAATTGAGAGGGCATGCACAAGATGACTGGATTCTTGATAACAAAGCCAAAATAGCGAGTCACATTGCTTTAACTGACTTATGTTTATGAGTCTTTGGGACTTCACAAATCAAGCTGACTATGTTTCTGAACTGTTCTTAGGCACCCTGCTCTGACCAACAATGCTCTACAGTATACACTTTACATGCAATGATCAAATGGAACGCAGCATCTTGGTCTTCATCCTTCTTGACTTTCAACGGCTACGAATGTTTGTTTCTTCCTGACTGATAGACAAGATCACATGCCAATCTATATTCGAGGTAAGGGTGTATTATAGCAATTATGAACAGACAGCTACCCGGAAGTCAACGTCATATGTATTCGTTCCGCTGCTTCGGTTAATCGACATTTGTCAGCCAGCTCTTAAACTTACAAGCACTACATCTAGCCTATCGCCTTGGAAGACATCTTATCGAATGGGACTGTTCCTTTGGCTAGAAACTGTCCATCGTAGATCTGTACGGAGTCCGGCAGCCAGGTGGTCCTTACGTTTCCATGCGCTAATCAATCATCTTATCTTGCAGGTAGTTACTGGATTGTATTCAAACTGTTATTCGCGAATAGAAGACTGAGCGGAAATATAGTCGCTAGGTTAGTACTTGGTGGCCCAGCCGAAAGGGGTCCTAACATCGTAGTCATTTGCATTCGATGTTATTTATCGCATTTCTCAAGAATCCATAGGATCAGTGGAGCTTTGGACTCTTAACTCCAATCCAGTCAGCATTCCTACTCGGTCCGAATACAATTATCAAAAGTCGATCGCTACGCTTTGCGAAGTTGAATGAATACTGGGTCCATCACACAAAATACTGGGGGATTTTCATGAAGGCAGTTGGTTCGGTCTAATACCCCACCAATTTGATCACATCAAGATAAAGTAAATGGAGAAGATGGGGTAGTTCATGGGTCGAGCGTTGCTTATACCAGGATGTTGGTTGTTTAGTATATCCATTTTGTTGATATTCACGATGAAGCAATCACCAGATCTGTTGTTTACAATACGAATCACGTGGTGTTTACTCTCGGCGCCGAGACGGGCGACCACGCGAACGCTACAGACGGGACAGGTTCTGGGCACTTGGCATACCAGACCCTGGGTCGCGAATCGGTTCAAGGTGCCGATAAGCGCCTTGGCATTCAACATGGCAGTCGACGACATGCGATTGACTTTGAGGGTTGCGCAACACCAGACGCGGCTTTTGAGGCGATCAAAATAGTTGAGGAGAGATCATCATAACAGGAAGAGAGTCGTTGACGAGGCTGGTGAACAATGCGGGCAGAAAACTGGATTGTGGGAGCGATCAACCTGGAACGAGCGGGCTTCGGCTCCTCCACTGCGGCAAGAATGGACGTGCCATCGTGCGTTAGATTATGAAGGGGATCATCCATTCTTGACAACGGCGGAAAGCATCTTTCAAGTTCAACGGTCAAGCTGTGTGTATAATGTACCTAGAATTCACTCGGGGCACTCGTATATAAATGAAATACGACCCATCAAAGGATTCATGCAGGATCGAGGCAAGAATCATCAGTTCGTCAATTGCGCAGTGACCCCTGAACCATGGGACTTGACTGGGCTAGTCTAGAACATCGTTCGTATCGTAAACTGCAGACTTGGACTGCAATGCGCGTAATGTCCCCGCCGTCGCCCGTCGCTTCAGGCAAAAATAGCTACAAGTTCAGTTACCTGTGACGGTTACTCCGTTTTAGCCAGTCAATAGACCGTGTCACCCTCCTTCTTTTTTTCGCTCTTGCTGATCCACTGCCACTTTGATTGGGTGTTTCTCCCTCCCTCCTGCCTCTCTGCTCCCTTTAATTGCGGCAGATCGTATTCTGTTCCTGGCGGTATTCCCACATCCCCCCCGTCATCCGTTTCCATTTCTTTTCCTTGGCACTTTCGACCTTCTTCAACATCATCCCTCCCACATCATCGCAAGACTCTACGTCTTTTGTCTTCTTTTCTTACGTGATATTTTACTATCGACTTTCGCTTTGACTGTTTACTCAGTCGCTAATAACTATCGCATTTATTCGACATTTCCCTCAAGCCCTTTCTGGGCGCGTCTAACGCTCGCTTTACAACGTCGGCCTCGTCGTCGCTCGCTATTCTTTCGCTCAGATTTAATTCACGATGAAGTCATTTTATTCCGCCAGCGCCATTGCGCTTTTGGCGTCAACGGGTTTCGTCAATGCTCAGCAGTCGCCTTACAGTATCTCAAGCACAGGTGCGATCTTCCAACCGTTTCTGTCAAAGGTAAACAGCCATTAACTTTATCAACGTAGACGCCATCAAGAAATCGGCCAAGCAGCTCGCCGCTGATTTGATTACATACTACCATGGAAACGACCCCGGTGGTATTCCAGGTATCTTGCCTGGTCCTCCTCCCGCCGGTGACTACTACTGGTGGGAAGGTGGTGCGATGTGGGGGACGTATATGGATTACTGGAAGTGCACTGGCGATACGAAATACAACGACCTCGTTATGCAGGGCATGCAGTTCCAAGTTGGAGACGACCAAGATTACCAACCCAGCAATGTTACTCTATCTCTCGGAAATGACGATCAAGGCTTCTGGGGCATGTCTGCCATGTTAGCTGCCGAACTGGCATTCCCCAACCCTCCTTCAGACCAGCCCGGATGGCTTGCTCTCGCTCAAGCTGTTTTCAACACCCAGGCCAACCCTGACCGACACGACGATACTTGCGGCGGTGGTCTTCGATGGCAGATTCCCCGAACAAACAACGGTTACGATTACAAGAACAGTCAGCGCCCCTCTTCTAACTATACGTTACTCAGTGGATTCTCATACTAACTCATTAAAAGGTATCGCTAACGGTTGTTTCTTTAACCTGGGTGCTCGACTTGCTCGATACACCGGTAACACGACCTACTCTGACTGGGCTGAGAAGACCTGGGACTGGATGGAGGGCGTTGGTTTCCTCGACCCCACCACATATAAGGTTTATGATGGCGGTCATGTAGGAAAGAACTGTACCGATATCAACAAGGCCCAGTTCTCTTACAACTCTGGTGTTTTCCTTCAGGGAGCCGCCTTCATGTACAACTACGTAAGTCACCCATCAAACACAAATTTACAAGAGAGACTGACTGACATCCTCAGACTGAGGGCTCGGAGAAGTGGGAAAAGCGTCTGGACAAGCTAGTTGATGCGACTATCCAAAACTTCTTCCCCAAGGACATTGCTGTCGAAATCGCTTGCGAGAACGCTGGTACTTGCACCACCGATATGTACTCCTTCAAGGGTTACGTACACCGCTGGATGTCACAGGCGACTCACCTTGCTCCTTTCATCCGACCCAAGATTCTCCCTGTTCTCGAGAAGTCAGCTCAAGCTGCCGTTAATCAATGCACTGGTGGCGAGGATGGCCGTACCTGTGGCTTTAAGTGGGCTAGCGGCAAGTTCGACGGCAAGACCGGTGCTGGCCAGACGATGAACGTTCTCGCAGCCGTATCATCTCTGCTCATGGAGAACACCCCTGCTCCCGTCACAGCCAAGAAGGGAGGTACCTCCAAGGGTAACCCCAACGCCGGTAGCGTCGGAGATGGCAAGATTGACAGGAACTTCCCACCTCTCAGCACTGCCGATAAGGCCGGTGCTGGTATTATTACCTTCCTGGTCTTGTCCATTGCCTGCGGCATGTTTGGCTGGATGAGTTTGGGCAAATAAAATGGGAATCTTGCTTGATAATTTAATGATGCCGGACGATGTCGTGCGGTATGCACATTTGTGCTTCTTTGCAGCCTGGGGATTTGAAGGAATGACATTTCTGGGCGTTGGATGGAGTATACTTGACACAAACGGCCAGGAGGCTGTGCTATCTATTTCTTTTTAAATTCTAAGTTTATTGTTCAATTCGTTGTTGTCCAAGTGACGGTTCTTAACTTGATGACTTTCGATCAAAAGCTCTTCCCAGCTTCGTTTATCGGTATAGCCATCAATGCAACAAATCTTCTAGCCTTCACCACCTCATTACATCTCACCGTTCGCTTTACGCATAAGATTCGTCATTAGGATGTCAAGCGATATGTGATGAAACAGGACCGGTATGGAACGTGGAGATCAAAGTTCTTACTCCAAACACCAATGGTCAGAGTTGGTATGATTGATGATGGGGTTGTGGGACTAAGACAATGCGTTCTCTGTACTATAGAATAATAACTGTTTCTTTTATGAGGAAATAGTGGATAATGAGTAAAATCTTAGAACTTCAATAAGGTTGTGTTTGTGGATCGAATACCAGTTCGCCAACAGAGCTGCTTGATGAGGTTCGTCTGTGGTGTATGAAGAATGAGGCTCTGCTGCACCTCTCAACTTACTCTGAGCAGCGCTCTTACATCAAGCAGATCACAGCAAGTATATTTATCCGGCACAACCGCTATGAACTGATGCCAAGGAGCTCATAAACTCTCCACCAGTTGCATGTCAGTATACTCATGTGATTTGTCAATGCGTTTGTATCAACTATATGCCATGATGCACCAGAATAACTTCGGCAGCTACGGATATGGCTTGTATCGAATCTTCTTCACCGACAAGTGCAGAGCCTCTCGCGTACGAAGACCCTTGGTTTATGGACTGACTATCCAGTGGAGGATCTCCCCTGGGGTAAGATCCGGGGAAGGGACAGGCACAAGCTTCAGATCCTGGTACTAGCATGGACTTGTCTCTGCACACCTTCAAAAGGCATATGAACTTGGCGTTTTGATCTCGTAAAAGATGGGAAATAGATCTCGGGAATGGTAATGCCCATCATCGATTCGAAATCTCTCTGGCTTCAAGTGTGTGTGAAGGCGGGAGTGGCCGTTGCTAGCCTTGCCATGAGATCTCACCTTGGAGAATATTGCCTTTCTGAGGTCAGAACTCTGTTTATGAGGCTCATGGTCCGCCCTACTCTCTGTATCATCCCAGCACGTGAGTCGTGATCAACAGCCCGAGAGTCCTGACCGACGTTTCAATGTTTCACTCTCATTTTCATTCCTTGTAAACTCAGCTCCATGGACCAACGTGTTCAACAAACAGTCACCTCATGACGACAGCATCACAAGGTATCCATTGCTCAGTCATTGCCTTGTCCTGACAAAAAGCACGTCGTCGTCCTAATGCAGGCTGTACCCCTGCATTGACCAATCCCGTCTGAGAGTTGGGTTTCCATGGGGTAATTTTTACATACTAAAAACTCTAGAGCATCCAGGAACCAAATCTGGGGGTGACCGCGTGACAAGCGCCATTTGTCTCGGCATGAGGAGTAAAGGAGCTGTAGCTACAAATTTTAAGCATCACACGGGCAGCGCCGCGTTGCCGTTAACTGCAAAGCGTCGCCTGTAACTGCAAAGCGTCACCTATTGTAGGACTTTTGTCGGCTTGTTGTGGTTGAGTCTCGGCGTCTATTGAGAAACATGACGACGAATAGCTTGTTCTAAAATGCGGGGGATGCAAAATAGAATGAAATTAGGATGAAAAAATTGATCGAATGGGTCTATTTTGTGGGGTGAGTACAAGAGTTGTTGTTGCTTTGCTTGGCTTTTACTTGGGGGTGGTATGGGATGGTATGAAGAGGAGTTGGTATAACTACCACCTATGCCCATCACGACAACCTCTCTTTGTCTGTTCTTCTTTTTCCAAGCTTTACTCTCGAGTCTCTTTATAGGTTGGAATTAACCAATTGAATCAACTACAAGAAACAATAAATACAACTCAACTCTACTCAGCTTACATCTCACTTACACCACCATCACAACCACCAAAATGCCAAACTACATCCTCACTGAACCTTCCCCCTCAACAAACGTCTTCGTACGTTCCGGCCGAGGCGGCTACGGCAACATCTCTCGCTCCAAGCAAACCTCCTCTTCAACAACCCGTACAGTCGTCACCCCCAGCACAACCATCACTGCTCCCGCTCCGTCACGCCGCTTCTTCAGCGGCATCGGTGGAGCAGGCAACGTCCACCGCGCAAGCGAACAGCCCTCTGTATCTCTCGACGATGAGTACGACCGCATCGCTGCGCGCGACCAAATGGCCGCTGGACACGTCGGTATCGGCGGTGCAGGAAATGTATTTCATCGCAAGGAGAGCGATTCTGGATCCGATTCTAGCTCTTTGAGCTCTAAGACTAAGCTGTGGGCTCGTGTGAGCAGCACTTTCAGCAGGGACTGAGATCCATGTCGAGGAATCCTTTGTATGAATGTTGAAACTAGCGATTGGCGTTTAATGGGTTTGGAACAAAGAAAAAGGAAAGGCGGGGACCTCAGAGCAAATGGGAATGGCGAAAAGCCTTGGATATGTACGGTTGGCATTGGATTGATGAGTGAGATTGGCGATATGAACTGCCTCTCCTCATATCTTTGCCTGTATGATGTTTGTTTCTGGTGAAGATTATTATACCCCCGAGCGCAGCTCTTCTATTTTATAAAAGTATTACTTCTCATAAATTCACTATCTTGATTTACTTGTGATTTGAATGCATGGCAGGATTCCTTAACAACTTCATTATAACTTCACAACTAGCAAAAGCACAGTTTCAACGCATCAGGGTATCATTAGGCTTCCTCTATCTAGCAAAGGTTGTCTACACCAGTGTCACTATACGCCTGCACAGTACTAAAATCTTCCATTCCATGCAAAGGCTCATACATCGCTCCATCAACAGCTGCGGGACAAAGTGGGTTTGGTTGTGAGGGGTTGTGGGTATAATCGACATCACAAAGGTCATCTCGATCATAAAAGTCCAGACGCGGAACTTAGGTCAACGGACTATACATGACCTAGTCGGGTTCATCGCTTGGAGTACATCGTAGAGATGCGAATGGCAAGTTTATGTGAACTTGGTATGGATGACATCGGGGTTCTCATGCCAATCATCAACACTAACCCACATCTACTCCAAGTTAGTATACTGACAAAGAGAATCACAACTGCTTCACTGACCTTTCGGAAAGTACTCAATCCGGCCAAAATGCTGCCTCCAATCCAGGTAGAGTACTTTCTCTCTGGGGGCGCAAAGATTTTGATGCGCATATCTTTGACAGCCAACTTTTGCAGTTCTGTCAAAAGACGGTCACCGAAGCCCTTTGTCAATGTGCTACCTCCAGAAAGCACAATGTTGCTGTAGAGAGACTTTCGTAGGTCGAGATCTGTTCGGTTGATCGCATCAACGACAATCTGGTGAACACCAGGGTATTCAAGACCAATGATTTCAGGGTCAAAGAGAATCTCAGGTGCTCGGAAACGTTCCGCGCCAATCTTTAATATGTTAGTTGGTCCGCACACTGAATTGAGTTTATGGAGTCTCACCTTGAGCTTATAACCGTCTGGGAGCACGTATTCGGCAAACTTGCTCTCGTTGGGCTTCACACCAACCCAATCCCTCTCCTCTTTCCGAGGATCATGAGCAACGTATGAAACGCTCTCCTTGATTAATCTCACCACCTCCTTCTCAGCACTCGTGTGGAAGACATATCCGCTCTTCCGTAGCAGCGTCTGTAGGTACTCCGTCACGTCTCGACCTGCTACATCGATTCGGCGAATACTGCTGGGCATGGCGAAACCCTCGTAGACTGGCACTGCATGGGAAACACCATCACCAGAATCAAGGACAATACCGGTTGTTCGGCCGCTGGCGTATAGTGATAGCACGGCTTGAATTGATGTGTGCAGTGCGGGGACGTTGAAGGTCTCAAAGAGAATCTGGGCGGCCGTGTCACGATTGCTTCGTGGGTTCAGCGGCGGTTCTGTCAATAGAACCGGATGCTAAAAATATGTCAACACAGCACATGAGCCGGTATATTCTCGTAACAAACCTCTTCACTGAGGGTCTTCAATCCCTCTCCGTAAACGTACTCCCAAATCCTCTCCATGTCGTCCCAGTCGGTGACAATACCATGCTCGAGGGGATACCGAATCTTGAGCAATCCTCGCAATTCCGAAGCCGCCTTTTGTCCTATAAACACCTCACCCTCAAGGGCGCCCGCGAGAACTCTCAAATGTTTTGGTCGACCGACCCAAGACGGGAAGAAGCACTTTGGTAGATCCTCGCCTGCGAAACCAGCTCGAATAGTGCCAGATCCATTGTCGAGGACTATAGGCGCATTGTGAAGATTGTCGGCCATGTTTGTGTCGGTTTCAAATTCGTCTCCCAGATATCGTTCGTGTCGCTGCTGTCATATACCGTTCCAACTTCTTTGTTCCTATCATATGGGTCCCAGCTTGAAGCTCCTCAAAGGCGGTACTTTAGAGCTCGAAGCTAATTACTGTCCCAACTTTTGGCGATTTAAACAGCAGGCCAGAAATCCTTCGATACGTATGTAGCTCGTCGTATCTATAAAGACGTCGAGAGAGTCGAGGAAATCGAAAGAGTCGAGAGGGGGAAAGGTAGTCGGTATCGTCAAAGGAAGGTCTTTGTTTGTTGTACCCCTGCTAACCAACCTAACAAAGCCGCGCCCGCCAATCCAATCTACCACCACCAACTTCAGGAGGCGCCCCGTGGCAGCTCCATCACGTGAGGTCGAGGACCCCTTCACGCCTGAGGCAAACACACTTTAAGTGATTCGCGTAAGGTCGCGTCTCCTCAACCTTAGATCGCGTCAAAGACGTGAAATTACCCAGGCAACTCTAACCTCAGAAGAGCTTTCAGCGATACGACAAAGATCAAGGTGCAAAGTCCAATTTGGTCTCACTGATACGATATTTTTCCTTTGCGACTTTGTCATTGACCTGCCATTTTCACATCCGGCGTCATTAATCTTTATTGCATCGCGCATGGTTCCAGAATTGCTTCATCTTAGCCGCCGAGATGGTCAAGGCCAATGCTAATGCAGCACCAGCTGCCACAGGACCTGGCGTTTACAGCGCAGTATACAGTGGAGTACGTTTTCTCATGCATGTTCAGAACTCAATCCGATGGATTGATTGGCAGATCTCTCTTGCCATCCAGGCGAGAAGAAAGTCATGACATCGAATGAATGGTGTCATGGGAACTTCCAGTCAACCTCTACTGCCGGGTTATTGGTACCAGTGCTGACATATATTGAATTAGATACCTGTGTACGAATTCCAATTCGGAGCTGAGCTTAAGGAGCATGTCATGCGAAGGAGAGCCGACAACTGGATTAATGCGACACATATTCTGAAGGCTGCTGGTTTTGACAAGCCAGCTCGAACCAGAATCCTTGAGCGAGATGTGCAAAAGGACGTCCACGAGAAGATCCAAGGTGGCTACGGAAAATATCAGGGTTTGTGATCTCTCCGACCATGCAATTGCTTTTCTAACGGTTGTGCAGGTACTTGGATTCCTCTCGAAAGCGGACAAGCATTAGCAGAGCGGCACAGCGTTATCGACCGATTGCGACCCATCTTCGAATACACTCAAGGTGCAGAGAGTCCTCCTCCTGCTCCTAGACATGCCAGCAAGCCTAAAGGGCCAAAATCTCGTCCCCCACTACCGAAATGGAACAGTATGTCGAACTCAAATTCAAATCAGGGGCTCAAGCTGATGAATTCTAGACCCCCCTCCTCCCCCTCCTGCTCCGGCGCCTGTAATTCAGGAAGATGGCGACACCCTGATGGGTGACGAAGATACCCCAGATAACCTCACAATTGCATCAGCATCGTACATGGCCGAAGACGAACGATTCGAAGTACCTCAAGCGCCAGGAACAGGCCGCAAGCGAAGAAGGGATGACAGCAACCTTCAAGATCTTACCGAACAACAACATGCCTTGTACGGCGACGAGCTTCTCGACTACTTCCTTCTGAGTAAGACGGACCAGCCAGCAGTCAAACCCGATCCTCCGACAAACTTTCAACCCAACTGGCCAATCGATGCGGAAGATCATACAGCACTTCACTGGGCATCAGCAATGGGAGATTTGGATGTCGTCAAGCAGCTGAAGCGGTTTAATGCATCGTCTACTGTCAAGAACATACGAGGCGAAACACCGTTTATGCATTCTGTTAACTTCACAAATTGTTATGAGAAGCAGAGCTTTCCTATGGTGATGAAGGAGTTGTTCGAAACATTCGATGCTCGTGACAACATGGGTTGCACAGTGATCCACCACGCCGCTGTGATGAAGAATGGCAGAGTTTTTAACTCATCGTGCTCAAGGTACTATCTGGATAACATCTTGAATAAGTTACAAGAAACCCTGGAACCTAGCGCGTTTCAGCAATTACTGGATATCCAGGATAACGAGGGAAACACAGCACTGCATCTGGCGGCGCAACGGAACGCCAGAAAATGTATACGAGCACTGCTAGGACGCAATGCTTCATCAGATATTGCGAACAATGAGGGCATAAGGGCAGAGGATTTGATCATGGATCTAAACGCTACTAAGAAGGATCGTGGACCACAAAGATCATCGTCGCCATTTGCCCCTGAGTCTCAAAGACATGCGTCATTTAAGGATGCGCTTATCGAGAAGGCGAACAGACAATCCCCGGTGGTTTTCCAGTCAGCAGCAGCAAACACAGTGCAGTCACGGATCTCACCCCTGATCATGGAAAAGTTTCAAGACCTAGCCAAGAGCTACGAGGATGAATTCCGTGAGAAGGATATAGCAGAGTCCGAGGCAAAGCGGCTACTGTCAAACACCCAGCAGGAGCTTACTTCTGTCCGGCAAGGCATCACGGACGTTGAGGGTCAGCTGGAATCAGAAGAAGCTGCATCTAAGAACTCAACCGAAGCTAACCTGGCTAAACACCAAGTGCTGTCGCTCATCACACACCAGAACCGCTTACACGTTCAGCGGGCAGTCGACAGCGAACTTAGCCGTATCAATGGCGAAGGAGGTGGGCAGGAAGAGTCATATGACATGAGACTGCGCCTCGCGCGTGAGCTCAACTCCTTACTTGCGGAGCAGCGTAAGGCCGAGGCGGAATACGTCGAGGCGTTGAGCATGGTGGGCACGGGGGATAAGATTGAAAAGTACAAGAAGCTACTTAACAGGTGCCTTGACTCGAAGGAGGCTGAAAGCCTAGACACGAATCTTGACAGCCTCATTGAAATGATGGAAGAAGAGCGGGATGAGAATGGTATGGTTGGCGCTATGGAGCCCGAGCCAATGGAACTATCGGTTGGCATATAATCTAGATCATTGATGGTCGGCCTCCATTATTTCTTTCTTTTTTGTTTTGACGAAGATTTAGTTATATCCAATTCTGATGAAGGGCGTGTTAAGTTACGAGCTTTACCGATGTTGTATGCTAGGGCGGTGATTTGGCTAGATTATGTTTCTACGTTGGAAGGGCACTGGGTGTATGCAATAGATTAAACGCAAGCAAGGTACCTATGAAATATACTTACTCTTGGACTCAAAACTAGTGTCTTCCCCGGATTGTCGGTCAGTGTAACGGGACACCAAGGACCAGGTCAACTCTAGTCAAGGCTCAAAATATGTCACTATTACGAGCACTGCCGAGACTAGCTCAAACGCCAAGGTCTACGACGAAGAGAACAACCCATGTTGTCGGGACCGAGGCAGAGTTGAGACAGACTTTCAAGCTTTTTTCAAACGACGCCATGTCAGCCAGCCGCACGCAGATGTGCCTTACTGAACTTGACAGAACTCCACCAGCCATAACGATATTGCGGCTGAAACTAATGCCTAGTTGAGGCATTTCGTCTGTGTCACTGCTCAAAGAGGCTTGGTCATGTGCAAGCCATATGTTCCTAGTCGGCCGAAAACTTGGTCGACCGGAGAAAACTTCCTCGAATCATTGTTGAGCTTGTAGCAATAATTTGGAAATAGGTCGAAGTAGAGCCGCCCGCAGACAATATTGAATCCAAGCTTTAAGCTTAGTGGGTGGGGAGCTTAGAGATTCATTTGCGAGTGACATTATTGTCGATTGCAGTATCTGTATTCGATGGTCATGACGTCTCATGCCAGCGAAACGAGCGTTTATTGCGGAATGAGAAAAAAATATACAAAGTCGATACATGGTCAAAGGTCGGGTACGGAGTCCGTTGGGTCTGTTAGTCTAAGGCTGCAAAGAGATCCGAGAGCATCCAGGGATTACTTCAAGTCGGGGATTTGCTGGACTTGAAAGTCATTACATCTCCTCACATGTAAACGGTGGGCCATGCATTAAGACGGCCGCGCTCCGGCATTCCTAGTTCGCTTGTCAGTTGTAGGATTGATGTTGTTCGCTAGCTTTCCGGTTGAATCCTCCTGTCAGAACTGTTGGCAGCAAGGAACAAGGATCTTAGATCAACTCAAATTCCTTTTCAAAGGATCTGGCTACTGTAGCTGACCGCATGAGCCTCAATCATGTGAGAATGGGTTTTCGTCTTGTAAGCCATGATTTCGCCAAGTAGCCTTCCATCTCACCATAAGGAATGCTCGGAGTAAGCATGAAGATCGGGCGTGAAACCTTGGGGAGGTTGACAAGAGAACTTTTGTTGCTCTGCCAAGGGGCGGTTAGATCCCCGTTGAGATCGGGCGTTAAGATAAACCAGCCGCCTCTGAGTAGTACCCTTGTGGAGAAGTCATCCAACATCGCAAGACCATGGCTGGCAGTGGAGGCTATGGATGGCTCGGAAGTCAATACATGCGCAATTTCTTGAATTGGAAACGAGTGCGAAAAACGACCTCGCAATGGTGGCAAGAAGCGTCGTGTACAAGGCCGAGCGAACCGTTGATGCCGAGTTTAATCATTGTAAATTTTCTTCTGTATTGCCAGTCAGCCGCGTATAAGTCATGGCCTTGTCAGCAAGTCCACGTTGACACGAGGCTGGAGGCGGTTTTACCGCCCCTCAACAAGGCAGCTCCGTGGGATAACGGTGGATGCGAATCGCCCAAGAACAAGGAAGTATAATACTACGCTATATTATACCCCTGATGATCGTTCTGATTCGAAGAGAGTCCTAGATCAGTTCTGTAAACCCTGTTAGGAGCCTTCTCTATCCGTAGCTTGTTCTCCGTCTTTGCGAACAACTGGCTGGGTTCCGATGTAACCTTTGACAAGGATGACAGTGAGAAATGGTGGGGACTCGCTCGTAAGGCTGAACAGGGTGCTATTTCGAGCACTGACAAACGAAATGGCTAGTCCCTGTTAGTCCTAAACGAACAGGGGCAGAATGGCGGAGTTTGCAGCATGTCAAAACTTCAGGAGGATCTACGGAATATAGAATTCGGCCAAACCAAGTTATCAACGCGCTATTTCTCGTAAAGGCATTTGCCGAGCCAGGGTTGAACGAGAAGCACACTGATCGGTTGGATCTCACTCACAATAGACGTCTTGAGATGCGGGCGTAAATTGCATATCAGTGAGATGTGGCAATAATGTCAGGAACAGGACAAATGCGACCAACGACTTCCCTGGTATCCGAGGTGTAAAATACCTATGTGCAGATTCGAGGAAACAAGAAGGCTGCATTGTTGCATCGTACTCGTTGACCCATGTCCGATGGCCCGCGATAGGTCTTGGATCGAGAAAGAGTCGAAAGCGCGAAAAAGCACCCCCGGCTACTGCCCGGCCGATACAATGCACCAATGAAGTCGCTGATGAATGCGCATCTGAAGATCGTTACTTGTTGCGTGCTCTGGCCAAGAAAGCAGGATGCCATCTAAAGCGTCCTTTGCGAGCTGAAACTCCGACTCGAGTTAGAAAGTCCACAGGCCGGTGAGTAACAGAAGAATCGACTCTTAAGGCTTAGGCTGTCATAATAAAGTAGCCTAAATGCCTGTCTAAGCTGGCATAAAGTGACCAGATTATTTCGTCTCTTATGCTTGGGGTCAACTCTTCTGATACCCTGACGACAGGCACAAAAGGCCTTCGCTTTTGAGGGGTCGAGTTGCTAATTATCCTGTTAATGTGGATCCTCTGGTGACATCGCACACCTCAGCGTTGCGTTGACCCTCAGAGGCTTTTTTTCCCTGGTGCATTGAGTTTCCGAGACAAAGATTGCGTTGCATGAGGCGCAGCACTACACCCATCACCAGCCGAAGTGACGCCCGTCTGCCTTCTAGAAGGTAAATAGCCTTGACAGTTAGCGCACAACTTATTTTGCTAGAAGGGGTTTGCAGGACCACAACCCATGACGGGCTGGTGCTTAGTATGGTTATCCGAAATCTAGCGGACATTGTCTTGACATAGTCCAGATCAATACGGACGATGAACCCGCAGTTTCTCTGATGGCAACTTCATTTCCGTCTTGGTTTTTTAAAGCCCAGACCACATCGTGTTTGTCGTCGGTCCAGCTGGACAAGGTTACCGCCGACGCTGATCGTCGGTCTGTGATTCGCTACCGGAACGCTGGAGAAGCCAGCAGGGGAAAGGCGAGACATTGGACTTCTGGACTTGTAGGGTTTGGGCCCAGACTCGACTCGGCGGCATGTCGCAGTTACGTTGACCTGAACCACGCGCATTGGTGGCAGATTGGATCTGAAGAGCTAGGAGATGCCATGATCCAATATTAGCAGATGTTCTGATATAGCCCGTCCGAAAGATTGAGTTTAGCCAAATCAAGGAAGGGAACCAACCACAGATTTGACAAAAGTGCAAGGCGATATCATTATTGCGTGAGTATTGTATAGGTCGTAGTCGTGTACGTACAGATGTATCATGCAATATAATGTCATGCCGAGTAATATTTCGTTGTTCTTTCAAGATCTGAGTGGCCTCGAACTGAACTGCAAGTACGATGTGGATGCGCATGTCAAGTCTGGCGCCCCTTGCAAGCCCAGCTCCCGACATGGGAAGGCGCCCCCTCTCTTTCCCTTCATGCACCCAATCACGTGTCTTGGAAAGTCCAGTTTCAGCTGCGTATGTTCTTTCCAGTGTCACAATCCAGACGATCATCAACAATATCGGCTGAATGTTAATAATCATTATTCAAAAAGTCAACTTTTTACTCCGGAATGAGATTCTCTAGCATTAATGACATGCCATTCCATGCCGCCGCATCCCGGCCCGTGTCGCATCCTGCGGTAGGCATCAATATTCGTATGGCTTCTACTGCTTACCTGTGCATCCACCGACACGCCTGCGATACAGTCTTTCTTTCGATAGCAAGCATCATCAAGTGAACCAGGATCATATCAATAAAACGCCAAGGCGAACCCCTCCAACTGAGAAAGCCACCCGCTAAATGACGCAGATTTTCAGAGTTTCTCGAGCACTTTTCCCAGACCTAGTGAAAGTCAGGGAATCTGAGTCGCATACTGAATTACAAAAGTTCATGGCAAGGAGAGTGGCCACTGTGGCACTCCCACATACAGTATACAGTTCAAATTTTCACAATGAACACAAGTTGAAATGACATTCTGCCCCGCCTTTGACTTTCTTGTGATGCATTCGCAAGGCTCTGGCTGGCTACAGTTCCAGATACCCAAGTTAGGCTTATGTCTCCCTTGGAACAAATTTGGCTTGTAAGCGCCCGATACTGACTTACTGAGTAGGGCGCTGTGGAACAAGCCAGGAGGCTCCATAATCCCCAAGGCCGTTACAACTTGACGGGTGTTATAGTGCTTGTCGTAAGGTTGCACTCGAGCGACTTATGCAGGGACATAGTCGACGCCATTACACGTTGTTTCCGGAAATGCAGCACACCGCTCTGCCCGGCGATACAGATCCGCAGGCCTATTTTAAAAACTTTATCTCAGTGTCAGCGACTTTGTCGATCACTGCGGCGGTGCAGCTTAGACAAGACCGATCTTTGTTGCCTTAGATCTTCAGAAAAACGGTTCGATACATGCAGAAGCATTCATTCTCTGCAGAGGCGTGAGGCTTGCCCAATACCCATGTCACTAACGTAGCCTTGTCTAACCCAAAGGGCTGCACGCTCGACGTCGTCCCATCGTGCTTGACCAATGATGACTGAGATTAACCCTTGTCTGGAACAAGCTCGAGACAAGGGTCCGTCTCTGGCCCATGGCGTCGCAGCGAGTAGGGCTCACCTCAGCTGAAATGTTCACTCTAGTCCATTTTCTGGCGTCACTTTTTCGCCAAACCGACCAGAATTAGGCTTGGTCTAATGGAAATAATCTGCAGGGCCCGGGCCCTGGAGGCTCGAGACAGATTGCAGTTCGATCGTGGGGCATCATGGTCCAGGGACGCCCGACTTGACCAAGCGACTTTTGTGCCTCTGACGCCTTCGTTGGAAATCGAGGGCTGAAAACAGGGATGCAAATCTTGTCCAGACTCCAACAAACGGCTCTTGTAGCACGCCGAGGGGGGTACGGTGCGACCTTCAAATTAATCGCTCTATCTCTATTCGATGACTCCATGGCAATTGCAACGTGAGCTTTGGCGACTCGAGCACACGATTCATCAAGTTCCCTTGTACAACTTTCTTGAGACGATCCAGCCCAGCTCAGCTTGCAGTGTCACTGCAATCTCATGTCTTTCTCTAGGATCTCACTCCCTGCTACTGAATCATGCTCTGAAACACAATCAGTTCTCAATTCAATGTCATTGCATCGAGTAATCGACAAACACCCTCTCATACTGGTTACTCTTGGCGAGAATTCATCAGTGATGACTGCTCAAAGAGCCCAGGCTACCCTGACCGAAGCTATACCTCTTCTTCGACCTTGTCAAATCTTAGCATCACTCTAGAACCCAAGACTCCACTTGCAACAGCCACCCCTACAAGTCAAACGTCGTCAAATGTCGTACCCACGTCCCGGGGCCGAAGCCACAGCTAGTCTTGATTAGTAGTCCTTTTGGAAGAGGCTGTCTGAAGGATTCTTATTATCCCTAGCTCAGACTCTTCAAAGTAGGGTGTCGCTGAAAGGGTGTCGCACTATCCTTCAGTACTTGGGCCGATTGTCATCAAGTGATGTGCTTAGTTTGGCTTGATGCTTTGATCATATTTGGCCGCTTCCATCCCATCAGTGAGCAACTGTTATATAAGACTCTGTATCCCCGACCAAAAACTTATTCAGATAGAAGTATTGCATTCGAATTCTGTTCATTTCGTTTATCTTATACGCGTCATCAATAACAGGCCTCAACTTGCACTTTGTCTGCTCTGCCACGATTCGAGTACCATATTGGCGATCCAAGATAGGTCGCTCTGCCTGCCATTTTCGTATTATTAGAAGATCACAAGACTCTTCTGATGTAAGTCGGCTCTACCGGCTCCAGTGAACTTTTCGCACGAGACTTGTGGTGGACAACCCTTCGCGATCTGCATATCGACAAGATCATCTATCAGCCAGCTATCTGATACAAGCCACCACCAAGACGTCTTGAGGCGTACAAAGCTTACTCACGAGTCGCTTGTCATCAAACGAAACTCGTTTCGTCTTACTGAGCAAGCGCCCTTAACCGCGGTGTTTGAAGAACAGTCTTGAGTCAATCGAGTCCGAGGCCACCAAACAACCCTGTCTGTTAGCCCAGCCCAGCCTTCTTGTCGACACTGTTTGACTCCGCCCTACCAAACCAGACGAGGATTGTCAACGCAACTGGCAAGCATCCCCCCGAAAGTCACCGTCTGACCGCAGAAGTAGAGTGACCTTGAGGGTCCCCGCCAAGTCACTGACGGCGCCAAAATTAAGTTTCCGCGAACATATCAATCAATCACTAACTTAAACGGCGCACCATGCCCGTTCCTAATCAAGGTGTAACACAACTTACACCTGACACCACCTCGACGACATCTCCTACCAGCAACTACTTGAAGTCGTCGGCTCCCTCCTTCCAGACTCTTCAAACTGGCCTCGCAATCTTTGCTGTTGTTGTAATCGCTCGATTTTGCGTTCAACGGCTGTACCTATGGTTGCGACATATGCGCGGCTTGGACCAACACACCCACCCTGCTAGATCTACTATCTCCTCTTTCTCGCAGCCTCGACTATTGCAGTCGCGACCTATCTGGACAATGAATGAGAAGGACATCATGCCGCCTGCGCATCAGGAGGAAATAGATGTGGAAAGTGGCTTACAGGTCAGCACAGTGGAGAAGAAATTGGCCATCAGCCCCAACTGGCAAAGTATGGACAATGCCATGTCCAAACACATCATATCGCGACCACCTCCAGCACCACCTCTGACGCCCCCGGAGCTGAGTACTGCTGTCTTTACCTTTGAAGACCGTCCCCGACCAGGAGATGATAGTTTCATACGTCAACCAAACCCTGATTACATGTCTTCAACAGCCAACGAAGTACTTCCTCCCAGCTCAGGAGCAGCCTCGGTCACTCGCCGGCGCTCATACAACAAGACTCTGCCCATTGGAGTTCCCATTCCTCAGTCTTCGCAAGGCATATCAGATGCTGCTGATCTTACCTTCTCGCCCAGCTCCTACCCACCTACAAGCCCGTTGCTACCACCAGCCCCACCCAATGCAGGAACAGCGGAGATCGGCGTCCAGGGAGAGATTATTGGTGTTCTGGATTCCGAAGGGGCCGGCTGGACAAGACATACGCGTGTCTACGGCGGCGGAGTCTGCCTTGCCTGTGCGGCCTCCGGCGGGAACCACGGCGGCGGTTTCTATGGGGCAACAGTTCGACCCGAAGAAATGCGATGACGGGTGCAAGTTTCGGAACGACCATGGTGTGCTACTGTCAGTTAACTCACCTGACCGGATTTGATTGGCATCTATGGTCGGGCATAGGAATCCATGTGTAACGACCGTTTACGACTTCATGTTAGAGGTGGATGTGGTGCAACAACCGCGCTTCTGGGCAAAATTTTCTCGTCTTACTTTAACGGCATGTGGGCCTTCAGGTTTTGGAGGCAGTGCATTATCTCATTGTGTTTGTTTTTCTGGGTTGGCTTTCTGTTTTTTGCAGTACACTTTGCTCCTCAAGGAGTTGTCTACTTTTGTTCGCTTAGGTCAAGGGATAACGTCTGTGTTCCCTCAGTTTTTCTTGTTGATATCTAGATTTTGGCCTATGATGATATTATGACCAACTTTCTCACTATATCTGTATCTACCCTGTTACGTTTCACAATTCAGTATAATTCTCTCTCGTCAAGTATAATACTTTGACAGCAAGTCTGAGCCCCACATTGATTCGCTCGCTGCATTCTTACATACATAGTAATAAGTAATATCTGTTTCTCAACGACCAACAATCACCACACGACTTCCTTCCAATCGGACTATATTGGTCACGTCACTTACATGTTTCGATTACATGTAATCTTTAATCCACCTCAGGATATCACGAGTTTCTAGTCATGAAGCTCTCATCACTCAGCTCTCGTCAGCCTTACAGAGGAGCCAGGCAAAGCCCATACCTTGCAAGTGCTTATCGTAGGACTAAGCCTCGGACATGATACAAGAAAGATGCCCAAAGTCCGGCGCAATCTCCACATTCAGAAAGAATCCTGGAGATCCTTCCAAGGCCTGAAATGCAAAATGAAGTTTACACAACAATGCAGAGGGGGGGTCGAACCCGAGCTCGCGCGTCATCAGACCTATGCAGGTCTAGAGACCTACATGTCAACCAACGACTTATACATCCTTTACCGAATTTAGTCGATTAGCCGTATACATGCTTACCAGCCTCCATGATCGGCGATGTGAGCCGGGTTCTCTTGGCCCTATGATACTCCGCATCCCAAGGGACAAGGGCAGGGCAGGTCAACTTGACTTTCTTGAGTAGGACAGTGGGAACGGAATTTAAAGATCTTACGTGAGAATTTGTGCGGTGAGCGGGTGATCACGGAGAGGGGAAAGAAGAGCATGTGCTCATGATGAGAAGAGTGTAGGGCTGATAGTGGATGTTGAAACGGCGTGAGTTGTCATGCGTGACTAGGTAGGAACAGGAAATAAGGATCGGACGAAACACTTTGAGATCCTAGCCGTGAGGAGATAACAAGGCCTGTTACAAACAAGGCCATGGGTTGTTTATGCAGTTCTGAAAGAGAAGCATAACGGGCCGCATTCTACTCGACCCAAAGGGACTTTGGTTCAATATATGCATGACGTGTTTCATGCGTTCCATGCATTCCTGAAATTCAGTGTGTAAAACAATATCATGGCTTTCTGCAGTTGAAGATGGCTTCAGGAAGGTTTTTCGAAAGATGATACCTCTTTGAGACACATATAACTCACAGTCTGCCCGATTCAACAGATTTAACGGGAGGATTACCATTGGTAGAGCTTTGTCACAACCAATACTATTTGAAGAGTTTGTATAGATATCTGCAAGGATGCATGTCACTTGCAGTCTGCATGCCACATACCTGCTTTACTCTTATTTCCTTGATTACAAATAGGTCTTTATTGGTTTAGTGTCTTCTGGAAGTATGTGTGGTGTGTTGTATTGCGTTGAGGCCATTGATTTTTGGGTTTGATGTTGCATTGCTAGGGCTGTGGAGGTTGAGATGTGACTTCATCAGGAGTTATGTCAAACCACGTGGGGATGAACAGGTACAAAGGATTGATGGACAGGTACATCCGTTGGAATTGCGAGTATAGTACCTTGTCCTTGGTACTTGGTATACTGCCAGGCCTGTGGCTCTCGACCTTCTACAGTACGTTTAGAGCCACTCGGGAGATGGGGATCATTACGTGGGCCATCATAGGGGCCATGATGCTGTTTAATCCCATGAACCTGCAATAAAGAGCCAGTCTTTTTGGCAGAACAGGCAGTAACCGGAAAACCCATGAATGGGTGCTTTGTATGAGCCTCACTAGGCTCGTAGCTCCAGATGTTGAAATCATACCATCATCACTGACGGTTCTAGTCGCCGAGTGAAGTGAAGCAAACAGAACTGAATACCCTCGCTGGCTTGTACAGCGAATGTTTAGATCTCAGGTGCACCTTCGGGTGATAACTATACAATCCTCGTGCTTGTAAGCTTCCAGATCGTTCTGGTATCATATTTTTTAGGTGTCTATAACATAGAGGAGCCCCAGATCGCTGATGGACGTGGTTGTTGGTGCCTCCTTGGCCTGGTGCTACCTATTTCTTGAAGGACAAGAGGACTTTTATCACCAGATTCTTGTTCAGTGGCGAGTTGATGCAAACATGATTGTACTCCATGCCACTGTTTAGGACTCCCAGAGCTACCTACTACGGTCACTATTCGTATGGTTCTAGATTCAATGGTATGAGTGAGCTCGAGGTCACAGACGCGTTGTATCTCTCTAACGATGAAACATTACCAATGCTAGCAACAGTTTACAAAGATTATGAGTGGCATTCACACATCTTCTGTAGTTAAGGGTTCTTTCTGGCATACTTCAGAACATGGTGGCTTCTCCACGGGGTGTCCTTCACATCCGTCTCCATTTCCTGTAACTCGACAGATAGGCAATGCTGGATAACACTTAAAGTGAACAACTTGAACATCCAGAGGCTACACGCCGAGAGCGTCTTCTGAGAGGTTTGTTAATATCTCAATCTTCCTCTCTTATGTCGGAATACTTGACCATCATATTCCCTGTTTGTGTTAAGGGCGTTCGGACTAAGTCTGCGGTCTTTGTGAGGGAACTCCGAGTTAAGAAAATATTCGATAGCCCAGAATAATATCTTCAGTTTCCCTCAAGATCCTTTCACTAAGGACATTACTGCGTCGAGGTCGGCTTGATGATGTGTCGTTCGAGATCCTCTTAGTGCCGCCAAACTTGGTGGGCTATACATGCCTAGCTTCTGTTGCCGAGTGGATAGTCAACTTACAAATTTGATATTGAATCCGACCGACTTTAAAAGCTTTTTCCTTGGTCCTGATACTTACGTTCTAGACTTGAACTATCGTCTGATAGTCTTGAGGTTGGCTTCCATCAACGATTCAACCGGATATAGCTGGACTCAAAGTGATCAAGCTAACATTTTCGGCCAGAGGGACCTTCCGAGAACGTCTCAAATTACAGTTGGAGGCCAAGCAAGTCTCGATCTATTACCATCATACTAGACTCCAGTGACGTCGGGTGTTTCGTCACACACGATAGTCACAGCCATGACTCGTTTCATTCCAGCAGAACCGACAGTCTGGTCAAAGATTTGTCAAACCTTCTGGCGCAAACTCTAAACAGTCACGGATGCAATGCCGTTATATGGAACTTCTACTAGCGTTGCATATCTTTACCGGTGTTGTTCGTGTTTGGTTTCATGAATCTAAGGTTCGTACTGAACTGTCTGAAGCTCGTGGAAGAGGCAGTGTAGTCCGAATCACAAACTCACGCTTTGATCCCGCTTCAGAATATTTCTTCTCAAGTACCACGGACAAATTACGGTCAGAAACAGACGAGATGGATATATATGGTCCCATCAAGAGTTTCAGAATTCGCCTATTCACAGCAACCGAACTGAGTTTCCTTCTTGGAGCTCTTCCGGTGTCCGCTGAGTCATCGAATCAGTTGGCTTCCGTAGCTCAGTTGGTTAGAGCGTCGTACTAATACTTCAATCCGAGTATCCGGTGATGCGAAGGTCTCAGGTTCAAGCCCTGGCGGGAGCAATCCCAGTGCCTTCTGATTCGTATTTTTGCCCTACGGCAAGAATAGCTGTTGAGTTGGTGATGAGTAACTTTTTGGTGGATGGTTCAAACTTGAGGTGGGGTTGTGAATGGGCTTCTTTACTGCTTTGACAAGTCTTCACAAGCTATATCTCACAGCAAGGGGAAATGGATAGAACCCCGAGTTGGATAACTTAAATTCTATCTGCCAGACATGTCGTTGACGACAGTAGCCTGTGTGCGATCTTTCCGACCTGATCAACCGCATGGATATAGGGTAACTTCATCGAAATCAACTCAAGCGCTTAACACGGCAATAACACAAACATCCAGTCCAGTAATTAACAGCTTAGAATATACCCAGGTAGTTCACTTCAAATATCGGTTAGTTCAATGATCAGTCACTTGTTTACTGACAAGCTTGTCGCCATCTCATTCACGACTCGGGCGTAACCGCGCTGGCGGCTGCGAGTCTAAGACAAGCGAATCACAAGACCAAATCTAGACAATTCGGTTGCACGCAGCTCGCATAGCGCTAACAAAAAGTAGCAAACAGAACTCTTTCATAAGCGCCATGCAATTATCATGATGGTTGCGAATATGCAAGCGACCGCACAGTGGTATTGTCACCTTTTGCGGCGCGTAAGAGGCGGCTGATATGTCATGATATTGGTTGCGTTAGACGCGGGAAAGTCTTCACCGCAAGAGGTCCGAGAGCCAAGCTTGTAGGTTTCAGGTATGCACCTCTAAGGAGTAGACACAAGATCTACAGAGACAAGTATACTGTGTCTATTGAACTTGTGTGCCACAAAGAGACATTCAAGGACCAATACTCCATTCACATTCCATTCCATTGACCAGAGCTTCCTTATGCTTCCCGTGCACATACACATACTCTCGCCAAGTAAAACGAGGGGGACCTAAGACATGTCTCTGATATTAAAACATAGCTAGTGTCACGCTCCGGAGCGGGTAACTTATAATAAGCCCAAGCTTAGTGCACTCTTTGGGTCTTGCTCGTGTCTAAGATGAGACGAACATGAAGGGTTATTAATTAGGGTAAGAAAAGAGTCTATTTTTCTTTGTGTGTGGTCGCATGCATGTACCTGCGTTCAATGTAATGTACGGTTGCAGGACAGGATGACCCTCGCTTGTTCGATGTTGGGTGTACTTGATTTGGTGGCTACGGTAGCTCTACTACCTACTACCTACAGTAGTGTTTCGTTTCTTAGACTGCGATAATTACAAGGGTCCAGGCCCAGAGATCAAAGCTCATCTCATTCCAAAAAGCGACGCCACGTCTTTCTTCATTCTAGACAAGCTGCAGTAGTTGAAAGAAAATAATGGAGAATAAATAAGCCACCGAATTAAAGAACACGTACTTCACTTGCCCGTTGAAGATGATTTCTAATTTGATCTATTCTAGGCAGGCAGATAATAAAGACCGAGGAAGCGCGTCACTTTCTTTTCGGCACGTGTCGCGTTGCGTTAGCCAGACAAGGGTCTTGATGCTCCCAGTCTTGATAATCGGGCAGGGCAAGGAAAAACTGAATTGGGAAAAAAACGGACAAGGAGGCCCGCGGCGATGAAACATTCAACGTGGGGAAAATACGAATCGAGCAGTCCCGACAAGGATTTGAGATAAAAAAGAGCATGAAAGGGCCTGGGCTTGCCGATGGCCGAAACCCAAGAGACGGAAGTTCAAGTTCAAACAAGGAGAAAATATTATGCTACACGGTTGTAACGGACTCTAAGCAAAGATGGGATGGAACTACAAAGCCCCTCCAATCCTAGGACCCTGTATACTCGCCAACTATTGCCAATAACCGTCTTGTGCAGCTGAAAGGAATCCATCCATTAACGGCAAAGCTAGCGGTGACTCCGATTTATATATGGACGAAGACGGGGCTCTAGGCAAAATATTGAGGACAATGTCAAAGACCAAGTAACAGATTGAGTCTTCGGCCATGACGACAAGAAGCAAGCAAGACATGCTTTGCATGGACATAGCCTACAGCGGGCGATCCGTGACAGGGTTCGAATTTGACATTGACATTGACTGACAGGCCAAGTAAGCAGGGCCGTAACTATCGTCGTTCAACTGGGATCAGTTAATTGCGACTGACATTCAATCCTTGGCTCTGCTGACAATTGATAATCTTCGGTTCATTCCTCTAATCACTGCAAAATATCCATCAAAATACAAAATGAGATGCTGGTGGCTGTTGTCATCTCCGATGTCTCGCTAGAATCGCTACCATTACAGTTGTTTCGTTTATGGAGTCAAGCTTAGACCAGACCAGAACCTGTAAGCCAACTGACAAGAATCGAATCCTACAGATTAACGTGTCAAGCTCTCTTTGATCAAACTCGATATAGTAGCATAACACATTGAAGAATAATAATGAACCAACAACAAAGGAAAGAGGCACAGCACATAACCATCACAAAGAAACTCACTCAACTCACCAAGAAAAAAGAACGCCGATCAGGCCGTTACAAAAAGCGGCAAGGATCCATGTTCCCATCACATCCGACGCTTCAATCCCCTGAATGGCCTCGTATGATTGGCGGCATCAGACGCCAAAACACCGCCTCGAGACTGTGCCCCCCTGGTTTCTACCCCTTGGAGGGCTGCCTCATGTCGGTCGCGGCGCCCGCAAGCGTCGCTGATTGGAGATGATGAGCCCATCGAAGGACCCCTTGTCACTTGCATTTGCATGTAAGCTCCAGGGGGCGTCTTTTTTCTTTAGCTTGGGGGTAAAAGAAAACTCGAGACCCAGAGCTGAGGGCGTAGGAAACAGATAATCGGAGACACGGTTCGACAGCCGGTAACCTGTTCAAGCTATTTCGTCTCTTGTCCTAACAGAGTCGAGCTTTCTGTCACCCGCAAAATAGATCAGTGAGTTGGTGAGTTGGCCATTCGCTACCCACTGAAAGAAGGTCCTTCTCTGCTCCTCACTGGACTGTCACGCGCTATCTGGCCAGAGACTACTGCGCGACCAAGTTAGTATCTTCAGGTGATATTTCGAGACACTATTGGCCACTGGCGCATACAGAGGAGATTTCGCCTCCAACTTCCCTTTCTTCAGCGATAACCTCGTATTGTATTCAAATGAACTCCTTTTTTGTGTGTGCGCGTACTGATCTCTTTTTCTTTGCTTATCGTAACCGTACCCTAACATGTATTTCCTTGCTCGTATCTTGTAAGCGAATGTTTTAACGGGGTCAAGTTCGTCATCAATTAATTCTCTGGTGAGTCAGTGCCCGTAAAACACATGGATTGACAACAGCCGAAGGTCCATCAAAGAAATCCATGTTCCCCAGGCATAAATGAGGTGATCAAAGTTAGCTCGATCTCGTACTGTGTTCAGGCACTGTCGGTACAGCCCAAAACCCCCCTTGCCCGTTCTAGTGAGAACCCGGCTTCTTAACAGCGCGTTGACCACACGAGTGGACGTGCCATACCAGATACCTCTGGCAGCCCTGTCGGTTTCCTCATTCCATCCGTCCAGCTGGATCCTTAATTACTTACCGGGCGTTTCCTGGCTATATTGCTTTCTTCGTTATATGCGATGAGGGAGGGGGGAATGGGAATGAGGCACCTCACCGGTATTGGACTGGATCTAAAATAAGGCTCCAAAAGGCTGGCACGCATTTTCACTGGCCAAGATAGCCCCTAATCTGCTGTGATGCACTGTCTGTTGTCTGCCCATTCAGAAGCTCTGAATCGGCGTCTTTGAAACGAACGTTAAGGCGGTGGGATGTGGGAGGTACCGGACAGGCCTGGCTACAGTAAGCGCACCCGAACAGTCACTGTACGATAGTAGGCATCGTCGACTCGCTGTACAGTACGGGACCAGTAGAGAGCAATCGCATCCATCGCCTCCGTTCCTTCCTTCATTGAGAGGTGCGTTGCCTGCTAATGCTAGCCTTAGCCTCCACTGGGTAGTCACTGCGCTACCTGCCCTGCCCTGTCTGATTTTCCCCAGCACACCCGCCCGCCAAGCCGTTCCCACATTTCCTTTCCAGTTCCCACTCCTAGTCCTGCTCCTGCTCGCTCGCGCCTTCCACTTCATCCCTCCACTCCTACCTTCCGTCCTCTCTTCTAGACTTAAACTCCACCACTTCCTTTTTTCTTCCTCCTTCCTCCCCTTCGCCCACTATTTGCGCCCTTCCTTCTTTCATCTCTCTCTCCTCTTCCGCTTCCTCTCTTCAATCCTCTCCTCCTTCTCTTTCCTGCGTCGCCTTCGGTTGCACCGCCTCGCCTCGCATCGCATCTGCAAAAGCTATTCCTCGAGAATTCCTTCCCCGCCCGCGTCTGCGAACCAGAAAAGCCAAGTCACTTTTTTTCTCCATCAATACGCATTCGCTCTCGCCCGCCCAACCCGCTTGCCCGCTTTCGCACCACAAAAAAAGCCCACGCACGACAATCGGAAATTTGTGAAGGAACAATCATCAATCAAATCTTTGAGGTTTCTGGAAGGCGCATCTACTGGTGATACCTGAAAACCAATTTTAATCCTCTGTATTATTCTTTCGTCGATTCTTGCCTTATCGCCTATTCCGCCTTCGGTCTGCGGATATCTACCACCAACAGCTTAATCAATCTCGACATTCCGTCATCACCAAAACCAAGACTGCGAAACAGATTTTCCACTCACAGAATAATCGAAAAAAGAATCAAATTTCAACAAAAAAAATTCAAGAGGAGGCTACGATAGAAGGTAATACCTGGACCATTCATATCTGGCTAGGCACCGTTTGGAGGACGCTGTCTCACTAAAGTTGTCTCGGAGAGACAAGCCGGCTGGTGCTCGCGCATACAATTCGTGTTGATCACTTGAGCGTGAATCAACATCAAACCATTCACGAGGTTAAGGTTTTGTCACCTGACCACGGTCTGAAGTCTTGAAAGCTTTTTGAAGCTTGCTTTGACCTTTCTCAACGAATTTTCGTCGATCGCACTCTGCATCGCCCTTCATTCACCATTAACTGTTTGTTCCACCGACTACTCTCTAATCTTTGACACCTTGTCATCTGTCTCTCTCTCGACTTTTCATTTGGTTCTCGACACTCGCAGCTTCTTGGATTTGCGTATTTTGGCTCTCCCGACGCAATATCTTCATCGGCATACGTTCTGTATCGACTACCAACTGGAATCCACCGTTTTGTCGATTTTTATCGGTATACCCACATCGCATAATTTGTTCGGCTTGATTTCAGCAAACCATACTTTCTAATCCAACCGACTACTTCCTTGTACGCAAGAGCTAGTCGTATCACGTTCTCTGTCTCTTTCATTATTTTTCAAATCTTAGATTTACGATTCCTGCTTTTGAGCAACAGACACAGGCGGTCTCGCTCAAAATGTCTTCCAACTTCGCTCCCAACGGACTCGCCATGCCCACTGGCGGCCTAGCTGCCCGACGTGGCAGTCAAAACCCCAAGCCTCTCGCGGTTGATGTCATGAGCCAACCTAAGGATAAGGATTCTGGCGTCCCCACCCCGCGCACCAGCCGCTCTCATCTTCTTGCTGGCCTTAGGACGGCCCCCAAGTCCGCTACTGCTGCCTCGTTCGGCCCTCAGTCTCCCACGACCGGTCCTCAGCAGCAGTACGCCCGGAACTCCATGGCTGGAAATGCCTATGGCATGGGCCAGGACAAGGCTTACAATGCCCCTAAGACGGCGTACCCCCAGTACGGTACCCAAAACAACTACAACTCGTCGGTAGGCCAGCAGTACACTGTCGATCAGATCTTGGCTCCTCCTGAACTTTCCATGGAAGAGCAGGACCCCGGCCTGTACAACCAGCTCGTGGCTACCAACCTGTATCTGGCCCAGCAGCAGCAGCATCTGCAACAACAACTCATGACCGTCCAGGCTGCCGCTCAGCGATTCCAGCAACTCAACCTCAGCAACCCTCAGCTTGCGCAACAGCAGCACGTTCTGTTCGAGCAGCAGCAGCAACTACAAAACATGCAGCAGCAGATTCAGCTCCAGGCCCTTCTCAGCCAGCAGCAGCATCAACAACAACAGGCTCAGCAGCAGCAACAGGCTCAGCGACAATCGCAGCTCTGCTACAACCCCATGACCCAGGAGTACTTCTACAGCCAGCCCCAGCAGGTTCAGGCCTCATCGCTCTACAACGAGCAGCCCTCTACCCCCGGATTCGGTGGATTCCAGCAGCAACAGAACCAGGGCACACCCTCGGTGCAGGTTTCGCCTCCTGCTGAGTCGCAGCCCTTCTCGTTCCGCAGCAACTCACCTCCCAAGCGCTATGAGTCTCCCACCGAGGTGGCCCCACTGCCTCCACCTTCGGCCAACGCTTTCCGCCGTGGACACAAGAAGGCCAATTCTCTCGCCCCCGTTAACAGCGTTATTGCTGCTGCTCTTTCATCGGATGCTCCCAAGTCTGCTGGCCCGAAGACCTCCACTTTCCCTGGTACCCCCTTGACTGGTGGATATGGACCTGGTCAAGCTCGTGCCGGAGAGCACCCCGTTCGCCAACCTCGTGGCCCTCCTTCTCTGGATGAGCTTAAGGCAAAGCCTACTGCCAAGTATGAGGGAAGCAAGAACTTCTCTGCTCGCACTCGTCGTTCTGCTGTTTCCAACCTTGTCCGTGCTGGTCTAGAGCGCCGCAAGGGTACTGGTAGCTCTTGTGGCAGCATGAGCCCCGTTTCCGAGACTGCCGAGGAATCATCGACTCCTATTACCGATAACGAGTCCGACTCCGGCCGCAGCGGATCCGGAAGCCTTGCAGGCGACATGGAATGCCCCAGCTCGCGTACATCTGCCAGTGGAAGCTGGGGTGCCATTGGTTCCGACCGCCCCAGTTCCCGCCAGAAGACACGCAAGAGCGTTGACAGCATCGACAGTATTGAGAGCGAGAGCAACTCTTTTGCCGATGTGTTCAAGAACGGCGCTCTGCGAGCTGCCAAGGCACAGGATTCTGACAGCCAGCGTAAGGCACACCGACGAGTGTTCACCAAGAACTCCACCTCTTCTTAAAGGCGACGCTTCGGCTCAAATCCTTATCTGTCACGATTAACGCGCTCGGACTTTTCATTCTGTACACATGACTGCTCGGACTGGCGGGACTGCATTTTGATGGTTGTCGTTTAGTCTTTTTCTGATTACTTTCGGAGTCTTGTTGTTATCATATGGGGGGTGGATGACCACGTTTTCCTTTTTATCTTGCGAACTTTACTATTACAGAAGTTTATAATTCGCTTCACAGTCTCTCCTTCAGACTTTTCTACTTCGTCATGACATTGGGGGGAATCGCCCGGGGATAATCTTGTCAGCCTAGATGGACGAATGGGTTTACTTGGGGGGTTGATGAAGAATCTTTATACCAATGAGGATGAGAAGCATCACCGGGGAACAAATCTGGACTGAAAACCTCTGTGAGGTAGTGAGCCAGCCCCTGATGTGGTTTTACGGCCGGCGTTCCTGCGGGAATAGTGTTTCGGCAAATTTGACATTTGCTTTCATTGCATTCGTTACGGTATTTCTTGTTGTCTTTTCTCCAATGCCGGTCATCGCCCGAGGTGTTACGGACCTTGTGGGACTGGTATGAGATGGGCAGATTCATAGATAGTTTACAATGGCACAATCACAATTTGAAAGCCACACCAAATCTGTTTATCCACTGTGATTTCTTTGATGAACATGTATGTTGTCAGTATCTCGAATGTTCTTCTAGTCTGCATCTGTCTTTGCCTTGATACCCCATGAGTTGCGCGAATCAAGTTGTCCTGTTCGCTTTGTCCACCATCTATCTGTTTTTCATACCAAGTCCAATTCTTCACCAACACTACCCTCTCAAAGTATGTTCCACATCCTCATCAATGAGCCCACCAAGACCACTTCTCTTCACAAGACTGCGCATACACTCTTCCTCCCATCTCGCTCAACGTTGGCAGCTCAAGTTCGCAATTTCCAAAGCTGTTCTTCAACAAACACATCTGGACGGCTTCCGTAGCTCAGTTGGTTAGAGCGTCGTACTAATACTTCAATCTGAATATTCAGTGATGCGAAGGTCTCAGGTTCAAGCCCTGGCGGGAGCAATCCCAAATGCCCTCCAGATTCTCTTTTTGGTATTATTCTGTTGTATTTTTTGCTGTAATTGTTTGTGTTGTGGGAGGAAGGAAGGCAGCGTATGCATGTGCAGGGATGCTTGTAAGAGTGTATGTAATTGGCAAAGTGAATTGCTGCGTGAGCTTGTTCTTTCATTTATAGTCTTTGGTCTGGTCTTGTCTTGTCTTGTCTTGTGTTTGTTCATCGTGTAATCGCAGTCCCTCTGCGTCTTTATCCATCCATCGTGTTTGTCTATGACATAAAAACCCACATCGCCGTCCCTCATCTCTATCATGTCGTGCATTCCACTCATTTCCCTCATGATGGCCATCTCGGCTCTGCAGGCATCCGACTCCGTCTCTTGATTATGCCCGCCCGCTCCGGCACTCCTGACAGCCCGGGCGACGCCAAACTGCTACTGCTATCCCTACTGCCGATTCCGTCTCGGCTGCCCGGCGCGCGACCTACGTTCTCCTTATTGCTCAAGCTGCTGTCGCTACGAGCATGGCTGATATCACTTCGAGAGCTGTGTGCAGGGCTGTTGCCGTTGGCACTGATCCCGGCTGCTGCTCTCGAGCTGCTTGATGTAACCAGCGATGTACGAGGCAAGCGACTCTTGACAGGAGCAAACTCGCCGCTGATACGTCGTGGAATACCAGTCGGCCCGTCCCTACTCCTTGGCCGATAAAGCATTCCTTCTCGTTCTCGTTCAACAGCGGCAGATCGGCGCGGACTGGCTGCTACCTCGACGTAAGCGTTGTTTGCGAGACTCGCACGGTTTCTGTGTGTTGGTGTTTGCGGACCCGCCGACACAGACGTCTGTAAACTAGGAGGCGTATAACTATTGTTGCGACGGGATCCGGCTCGTCTTCCGGATGACGAGCTTGGTACAGCGCTGGCGGCACCTTCGCTTGGTCTCACACTTGTATCGATATTCGAGCGGACCAGTTCCGAAGCGAGGTTTCGTACAAGGACAGCCGTATCCTTCTCTGCCAGAGTTTGAATAGCAGCCATGAGAGACCGCACTTGAGAACTGTTGAGAGATCTTGTCCCGTCACCGCTACCGATTCCAGGATCGCAGGCATCCATGATAGTTCTGACGAGCCTGAGAAGGTTAAGTCGGACAACTGGCTTCTTGTGACCAAGCCGTTGCGCGATACCAGCAAACATTTCAGGCTTCGCTAGCGATGCAGCGACCGAAGGACTAAGGCGCAGCAACTTCAGTAGAGGTTCCAACAGGTTGGAGTCAAAGGAGTTGACTCTGTTGGTACTGAAGCAACTGACAATAGCCCTTGTAAAGCCACCGTCCGCAAGATGAGACTCTACGTTGGCGGTCTCCTCCTGGAGCCAGACTAGAATAGCATCAAGTGCGGTGACCTGCCAATATTGATCTGTGAGTAATGATACGTAAAAGTTGAGACCCTTATTCTGCCATAAGTATCTGCGACCCTTGGAACCCGAGTGCGCCATGTCACAAAGTATGGGAAGAGCGAACTCTTTCGGTGGGCGGTCGGTTTGCATAATTCTGAGTAGTAGAGGAATAATGCCACCCACGGCTGCATCCTCTTGTCGCTCTTTGCTGAGGCGGCAGAGATTAAATAATGTGTTGAGGACCTGGTTAGAAATTTCACGGAAGTGTGTCTGGCCCTTCTTCATGCTGTAGCTAAGAAGATCGATCAAGAACTCGATGGCATCGGCTGAGTGCAGTGACTCGATCGTCGTCGAGAGCATGGAAAGATTCTTGATGAACTTCAACATAGTGATCTGGTGGATTGGCGTCATGCGCCGGAGATCCTTCAATACACTCTTCAGTACTTGCCGATCTGCAACGACCTCCTTGACGTAGTTTTCTGCTTGACTGAAGAGATAGAAAATGTTGACGATTCGGCCTTCTACAAGCTCCCCAAGCTCGTCCTCGCCCTCTTCGTCGAGCACTCGATGAAGGACGAGTGCCAATGGGTATAGAATCTTGCTTCGTGAGAAGATTCTGCAAAAATCGTTCTTAGGGGTCGGCCCCTGAAGCTCAAAGACATTCCAGATACCGTTGACCCCAATAAGAACAAGGTCTCGAGTAACATCATAGTCCTCATCAAGAAATTCGACCAAAACGTTCAGACCACCCGCAGATACAAACATCTGCAGTGTTAATGTCGATGTCTGATACATCTGGCGAACAAAAGCCGCTGCCTCAAGACGAATCTCATCTGAATATTGGCGTGCAGCAAACTTGGTAATAATGGGAATACCACCAACGAAACACAAGTTTTCCTGAATTTCTACATCATCCAGAATAATCTGTAGGGTTAGCGAGCTGCGACTATGTCCGATGCAGGGAAACTTACTGCGTTAACGACCTTGAGAAGTTGCAGAATCATGTATTGCCTGCTCTTGACAGTACAAGGCTCCAAAATCTCAAGGATAGGTAACAGCCCGTGAGCGCTGATGATCAGATTCTTGACTTCGTTGTTTTCCCAAAGTAAAGCAAGCTGCGGCATATTAGCGTTGGTCCTTGCCGAATGATCAAACCAAAACCTACCAAATCTTCTGAGAACTCCGCCAGAGCATCGTCGCCTTCTGTCGTTTTCAAAGACCTCACCAGATCCTCCACTCTTTCTGCTAATCTGGCGTGTCGGTCTCGGGCAATGTTGGCTTCCAGGTCCATCTCATCCCACCCTGGATCCATAGATGCAAATGGATCATATTCATCCTCTTCGTCTCCTAGCCAAGAACTGCTCGATACGCGCGACATGAGCATCAAACCACCATCTTCGGACCCCTTCTCGCTCTCCTCTTTCTCCGCTATTGATGATTCCGGTCCGAAAACGTCGCTAAAATCTTCGTCGTCATCTTCCGCGAACTTCTGGATTTCTATTGATGACCGTGTCCGTCGCATCGGCGCATCAGGGAGAACTGAGGGTCGTGATAATGACTTCTTCTTTATGCTACCGGAGTCAGGGTTATGCGTTGACCTTGGTAGCGATGTAAGATCAGATGGGTGAAAAAGCTGTGGTGCATCGCTCTGTCGTGAGTTCTGTAATTGTGTAAGTCCTTGCTCCAGATCTTGACTTGATGAACCTACTCTTCTCACAGCCTGATTCGGATTGTGAGTAAAAACGTTGTCGCTATCCACAAAGAGATCCGAGAAGTCTTCCACGCTGTGCTCCCGAAACGCAAGATCCGGTCTTGACGGTAGCTCGAATTTATTATTGAGATTGGATTTCGTAGGTGATCTGGTCCGGCCTCCACCTACGGCCTTGCTCGAACTCGATTTGTTTCGCGTGTGCGCTTTCACGGGATCCGGGACTCTGGTTGCCTTCCTAGGAGTTGGTCTGATCGTCTGTTCCTGGAGATCGCTGCTGTCTTGCCATTGACCTAACCCTTTTATGGTCATCAACTCTCCCTCGAAGTCGTCGTCATAAGTATTACTTTCGTTCCTTCCGTCATTTATTGAGGCGAATGCTTTCAAGCGATCACTCGATAATAGACCACCAAAGTTGTCCTGCGGCTTGAGATGGGGTAGCTGTAGCGCGCTCGGTGAAATAGCCGTTGCAAAATCGTCGTCCCAGTTGTCGTCGTCTGTGGTACCATGAGAACTTAGACTTGAGACAGAACTAGTATCACGATATGACCTACCGGCTAATTCAGGCTTACTGAAAGCTCCAGCGCCAGCTCGAAGTTTTGCATATAAACCACCCTTGGCGGGAGTTCCCCCATGGAACCTCGTTGAAGGTCCAGTCTCAGAGCCCATCGATGATCGAAGGTTGGGCTCTGAAGATTTGAGAGCCTTATTCCACTGCTTGACTTCCTCCACGGCATCATTGAAATTGGCTGGTTTCCTTGCTACAGGGGCTTCCTGTCGGCGACATCCTGTGATCCAAGCATGGCGAAGTAGTTTTCGGGCAGTTACACGGAGATTAGGGTCTTTCTGGAAGCATTGCATTAAGAAATCACGGGCAGCCTGGAGGAATCAGTAATTGTAAACCCAAGGAACGGAAGAGTGAGTACTTACTGCGGAAATGCCTTCAGGCAGTGGAGGGTGATCGTCGTTGACAATTGCGAATAGGGCAGGCATCGCAGCCAGATTGTGATATGGAGGTTTGCCTTGAAGAAGCTCGATAACCGTGCAACCGACACTCCAGATATCAGATGCAGAACTCGCTCCAGAAAGCTGAATGATCTCGGGAGCCATCCAATAGGGCGTGCCGACAACCTGTGCCTCCTTATCTTGGCCGCCAGCAAGCGTGCTAGTTGACACTCCAAAATCCGCTAGTTTCACCGTACCATCTTTCGTAGTGAGAATGTTGGCGCCTTTGATATCTCTGTGTATAACACCCTGGTCGTGAAGGTATTGCAGTCCCTGTAGGACCTGCGTCATGTAAACCCCGACCAGATTCTCAGGAAACTTGCCGTATGCCTTGCAAATTGAGTGTAGGGAGCCATTTTCACAGTATCTAAGTCCATTAGTTTCAAGACTTGCAAAGGTAGTTCAGACTCGTACTCAAGAATGATATTGAGGGCGTCAACTGATTTCACAAAACCGATATACTTGACGATATTGTCATGCTAGTATCGTTAGCTTCCGCATTCGATGTCACTGGGCCAGAATTCCTACATGAAGATTCTTGAGAAGATCGATTTCACTCTAAACAGCACCCGCACATGTTAGCTTCGAATCGCACAGTCAGGAATATGTATAGCTCGTTGGCGACCCACCTCGATCATGCGCAACTCACTCTTGGGCAGATCTGCGAGCTTGATCTGCTTTACCGCAACCGCCTCACCATTACCCCAGTTGAAAGCCTTGTACACTGATCCAAAAGCGCCTTTTCCAAGACATTCACCTAAGCGCTATAAGCAGAAAAGGTAAACATTAGCATCACTTTCGCAAAAGTCTCGCGCCGCTTCACCGTTCAACCAGGCGCCAGTCATAAGGTAGTACGAACATAGTCCTTCAGACCCGGGTCTTGTAGGGCGGAGCTCTCCCGAATCTTCTCTTTCCGTGAAGGTGTACCAGGCATAGATCGCTCGCGGGTGGCCATGACGGGACGGCCATTGGCGGCGTGGTACTGCCGCTCCTGCACCATATCTCAATAACTCCCTAGCTTCAACGATGCTTGACTTCGTTCGTGACCAGCTGAATTATGCTTCCTCGAGGATAGCAGAGGCAAGCGGCGGGGGATTGACGAAGTTTATGCCCAGACAAAGGTGTCATTTCCCTTCGAGGTTCGAATCAAGGGAGTGGAATGACGCAGGGCGGATTCGTTTCTACATACGAAATCGGATTCGACTATCGAGCTCTCGCAGTTTGAATATGACCGATTGTGTCGTCGTCGATAACCGGGACAAGGTAGGGCGTGCAATTCGGGCTCGCTAAAGAGCTGGGTCGACGTCGTCAGCGGTGATTGAGAGGGGAGCGAGGGAGCCCGTTCGTTTCGTTTCGTGGGATCGCTAACAGGGTTAAAGGAGGGACAAAGCGAACAGCAAGCGAATTAATGGATGCGTGTTGCTGGGGAAAGGGAAGTGAAAGTGGAAGGGTTGAAAAAAAAGAAGAAAAAGAAAAAAGTGAAGGTGAAGAGGTGCACTGCTGTACCGCACACACACACTGCGCTGTGCTGTGCTGCATGCATGCAACACCTGGGCGGAAATTTGGACCGGATCTCCAATCAATCATGCGCGCTTGGGGGACTCGAGCTTTCAAGGTGTGTTGTTTCTTGTCTCGCAACCTGACCTAACCAGTATCAGTATCAGTCCAACCCAAAACCAGCGGATGTCAACGCCTGGGGTTATGGGTACCTACCGGTACTGTACATCGTGGTTCGGCTGCTGACGGCGGGGGATTATGGATGCTCGGAGGGCCCGTGCCGCCTGCAAATCCAATCCCAGCGCTTCTCAACGCCCTGGCTGCCCACGCTTACAAGGCTGCTTGCAGGGCTAATCCCCCACTAGCTCACTCTCGTGTACAATCATCCATTCACAGTTGAACAGCAACAACATCACAGCAATCCATGCGTATTGGGTTATTTCACCATCAAAGTTCATGTACATACCTCGATGACGATGTCAATCTCGATTTTTGGAACTCGGGACTAAAGGAAAATTTTGCTTAGGTTGTTTTGGAATACCTAACTTGCAAGGCATATCCTTCTTTGAAACGGTTCATGCTTGCTCATATCATCCAATACAAGACAAGACGACGACGCTTTCAGACACAGACCAGCATTTCATTAGCATTCGTCTGCCAATTCCCTTAACAAAGTGACACAAATCTTAAGCAGTCTCAAAAGAGGATGCTCCGTGATTTTAACAATGGACACTGACTGAAACGCCTCACCGTTAGCCAAGTTCAAAGGAATGTCCTCGAGTACAACTCATCTGCTAACAACTTGGCTCATGAACCAAAGTCTCGAGACATCCGGGTGGTTACTCTTTCAGCCTGCTCCTCCGACGCCTCAATTACTGCTTGTGTCAAAGATCGCTTTATCACCTGTAAGCGGAACAACCAACAACACTCACAAAAGACTCCCCTGCTCGAGTCTTGGGGGCCACTAATGCGTCTCATACTGATCCCGGGTACAAAAAGAGCAAGGTCAGGCCGCCAAGCTTTCCCGATCTACTTTACCATGAATGGCTTGCTGCCTGCTGGGTTGAGTTAAGTTCATCGTCTTGTGAACAAGGGCTGTAGAGACGTTATCGTATCTCAGCCCGACGATCCATCGTGCACGGAGGTTCCGTTTTCTTGGTTCTGATGTGAGCTGAACCATAAACTGAAATTGCATCTCATTTCGGTGCAGAGCGCGCATTACGTGACGCTGGCATGACGAGGCCTCACGCCCTCTATTCACGAATGAAGTTTGAGACATTCACCAATGCGGTATGTGTTGATTAATGGCATCAGTCATAGAGCAGAAGGTAGTTAGTTACGTTGAGTTCACTCTACTTTTGGCTTCAAGACAAAAATACCTCCGAGGAGCACAAAGCGGAACCAATCAAGATACATCTACACTCGACCTGCATTGTACCATTGTACTTGAAGCTGTGTTTACTTACAGAACCTTACTTATCCCGGCCAAAGGGAATAATAGACTTCGATGATTTCACCAGTCTCATGCCGTACCGTTGGGCCGTATCAAAGATCAAATAATTTTGCCTGATACCTTATGTTCTCGTATTATTTACTTATGACTCTTCAAACAGCACGTAGCCGTCCCGAAGACAAGGTCCTTCAAGCCACCTGAGAACGAAACGGCCCGGTCTACATATGATCTCAAGCTTGGCCACCTCAGATAGCCCTCGCACTCACTGATCGATCAGCTAATTCACGTGGTTACACGGCCAAGGGTTCGAAGATAGCGGCATAGTGTACCTTGCCTCTCATTAGATTTCCTTGCTGCTCTATGTAGAGCCAAGCTATGAACGAACATACATACAATTATAATACAAGTAATCAGTTCCGATCCTGCTCCGCTTTTCCTGTATAACGCCTCGGGCCTGTCCTGTAACACAGGTGCCCATTTCTTCAAAGTACCGCTGAAGACCGAAAACAAATTTGACTGCGCCAGTTCCTTCTATTCCGTCCCATCACCAGGCAGCGTTCGACTGAGGCCAGCCCCAGCCCACCACTCATCGGGAATATCCTCGCGTCGCGCCAGGCTTCGCACAATATGTTGCATGCTCATCCAATCCTCCTCTCCAGCATGTGTGGTGGTTCCGGATGTTGCAGGGCTCTCTTGGTTATGTCTTGCTCGTTCTGAGGGTTGTTCGTCATCCGAGTTGCCAACGGACAGATGTCCCACCCAGGCCTGGCGCGATCGTAGAATACCATCTCGATTTGTGCGATCTCGAATCGATCTGGCACGTCTCAAGTTATTGGTCGCTGGGCCATCTGGAGATCTTCGTAGTCTCGGTTCAGAACCAACTGCACCCCTGTCTCGATCATCCCTTCTATCGACAGGGCCATCAATGCGCCAATCGGGCACCCGTACGCGAACACGTCGCATCTCTTCTCGACGTCGTCGAATTCGATCCAGTACAGATTGGGTATGATCATGTTCCTCTGTCTCAGAGCCTTCGCAGCCAGACTCACAGGCCTGGTCTACTGTTGTATCCTGGGTTAGGTCAGGGGCAAGGAAGGAGTTGCCAGCCATGACGCCTGCGCTCTGAGAAGCAATGTTCGAAGCAAATGAAGACCCTGCGCTGGGCGGCTGGGGATCAGGGGTCAAGGTAGACAGAAGAGTTTCCCATGGCTCAGCACTGATGCTCCTTTCACGGTCACCAAGCCCATCGACGTACCGACTGCGCAGTCGCGGTTGCGGTACTACCGTCGAACGAAAGCCGTCAGCCGAAAGGTCACGCATCGCAACCTGCAACGAAACCGGAGGTAGCCTTGAACCCTCATCGTCCTCAGGAGCTGGTCGGGGAGGCACTGGCCTTGTCTAGTTTAAGTGTTAACACATTTTCAACTCCAAATTAATACCCGGGAGTATCAAATTCATAAACTCACCATCACAGATCCCGGCCAGTGAAACCTCTGGTAACTTGGGGGAGCATATGGATTTTGACCAGGTACAGATGCACTGGTGTCATCTCTAAACAAGGAGTGTAGATGCTCTTCAATTCGGCCTCTTCTAGGCTCGTCGGCTGCATTCATGTCTCTCAACACATCGCGCAACGGCCTTGTCGTAGGGTCGGTGTCAGGCGGAAACCCAGCTTCAATCCATGGTACGGACTGGCCATCTCGGCCGGTCAAAGAGCTGGATTGTTGTAGTGAACCGTCTGCGAGGCGCTCGCGGAGGGAAATGCGTCGGAGGGCTGCGGCGCGGCGTTCAATACGTGTGCGACGGATACTGGAGCGGGGTGGCGATGTCGCACTGCACTTGTCGGCAGTCTTAGACTGGACATCTGACTCGACGGGGGCAATAAATAATCTGCAATACTAGGTTAACAAGTGTACGGTTTGGCGGAATGAGGCCTTCACTACTGCGACGATTATGCAAAGGACAAAGCGGACGATATTAAATAACGGCTAAGCGCATTCGCATTCGTAAGTTCAGCAGCGAGGCGTTGCACTGATGTAGTGAAGCAACAGTGATAGCGACGACAACGATATCGAGCGACCGGGGCATCACTACGTCGGCGCAATGACAATGAAGGTACTGGATGGGGTCATAAAAAAAAACAAGGATGCGCTTACGGGAGGCCCATGGTTGGAAATTTTGAAAGCGAATGACGAGACCGATGAAAAAAGCCGAATAATAAATCAAAATGTTTAAGAAGAATATGTCGAAGATTGCAAAACCGTTTTCATGGATGGAATATGCGCTTCGATATAACGGCGATGATGTCGTTGCCTCGATACGCAATAAAGTTGATAAAGCCAGACGAAGGCGTGAAGCGTGAAAGCGGGTAATTAACCAGTGGAGAGGATGAAAGAACGGAGTGGGCAGTGGGCGAAGGGGGTTGCGTTGCGGGGGGTCAAGGGATAGAGAGAGCAATAAAACTGGAAAACCAATTAGAAGCGCAAGAGCTATTGCGGCTCTAAAGCGGCTTCGCGTGCGCGTTGACTTCACGTGTGTCGTGTTTGATCAACCAATCAACACGAGCATGGGATATCGCTGAGAAACTGGCTGCACCGCCACAGGCAGCGCCATATCAGACCACTTCTACCGGCATTCGGGAGTCGGGACCGTGTGGCTGGAACTCAATGACCAAATACCCCACTACTTTCAACATCAATTGCCCCCGGTGAAAATTAATGGCCTTACGGAGTCAGAACTCATTCATGTCTTGACGTCGATGATAATCCGCAACTTTTAATCATCACCCAATTTCATCACCTCGCCCTGGGATAGCTTCGACCAGCATCTCAGGAGCCTCAAACGGCATTAGTGATCCCTAGCGCCGGGCTCTGGTGAGATGCCGTCTCACTTGAACGTTCAATATGTCTTCCAGTCAAGAAATCAAGTTCGCTCTTAACCGCATCAACCGTGTCTTGAAAGGAAAGAGAACAGAAGGTTACAGAGATATTCGACTGGGTCTGGATCGCATACAACGTGTTGTTCCTAAGATTCAAGATTGGAAGGGTATCCATGTTGCTGGAACGAATGGCAAAGGCTCAATATGCACCTTTCTCGCGGGCATGTTCAAAGGTGCTGGTCTCGGTTACGGAAGCTTCACATCACCCGCATTTCCAGAGAAGCATAATGGAGTCACCATAAACGGCCTTTACGTGAATCCACGCATGTATGAGATGGAAATGCAGCATGTTCAGGAGAAGTGGGATCGAATTGCCGCTGGTTGGGCAAAACAACATGGTGATGATCCGAAAGGCCTGTCACCATTCGAAGCCGAGACGGCAACGGCATTCCGGGTTTTCAACAAGATGCACGTTCCTTACGGCATTGTCGAGGTTGGTATGGGCGGTGCCACCGATGCGACCAATGTCATGAAGCACAAGGCCGTTACTGTCATTTCCAAGATCGGTCTTGATCACCAAGAATACCTCGGCAACACCATCGAAAATATCGCCAAAGTCAAAGCTGGAATTATGAAAAAGGGTGTCCCCTGTATCGTTGACCACACTAACCTCCCCTCCGTCATACATGTTCTCCGAGAGCACGCCCGATCAATAGGCACAGATATTATTCTCACATGGAAAGGCGAACCTTTACTCATGTCCCTCGACAATTCAAAATGGCAGCTTGAGAGTTACCAGGTACAGAACCTTTTGTGTGCAGCCATGGCCTTTCGTCAGCTGTTTCCGTTACAGCAAATCAATTTTGACAAGTTGTTGGCAACGGGTCCCTTCCTACCTGGTCGATTAGAAACTGTCCGTGTAGATCCGCCTGCTTCTGGAGTCGAAGCTCGAGATATCTTGGTCGATGGTGCTCACAACATGCTGGGCATTGAAACATTGGCCGAACATGTCAACAAGCGTTTACGGACTCCGGAGCAGCCAGTGACTTGGGTTATGGGCATGTCAGCCAGCAAGGATAAGCCTCTGCTAGCCATCATCGAAAAGCTCGTTCAGCCCCACGATAATTTTGCTATGGTCGAGTTTCCTCAAGGCCCCAACGATCCTCAACCAGCACCCGCAAATTACGGTACCGAGCACGCCATGACCTTTCTTCAAACCCCCGAACAAGTCTACGATGGAGAGCCCGATATTTCGAGCGCACTGCCTTGGGCATGTGACAAGGCCAATGGCGGGCCTGTCGTTGTGACAGGAAGTCTGTATTTGATTCGACAACTATTATCGCTGAAGGGCATTCGCCGAACAAGGGAGCTAGGTACCAGAAGACCTGGACGTTCTCAACTATATCGATATACTAAGCTCGCCAGGGAGGGAAAGCTCACAAAGGCTGAGCAACGTGAGTTCAAAGAAGCAAGACGACACTTTGAACTATCGCCCAAACGAAGCCGAGTCTTCCGCGACAAACGCGAGCGAGGATATCTCCGACCCTTAAAGAGAAGAGTTCCCAAACGAACGAGATCGCTTCAGAGCGAGGTTGCGTTCCATGCAAACCAGCGACGAAGTTATGAACAGACCATCAAGGCTCTAAAGAAAGATTTGCAAGAGCTAGATCAAGAGGAGAAGGACCCTGAACCTGAAAGTTCAGTTGCGAACCTAGTAGCTCGTATCGACGATTTGAAGATTCAGGTTGCCCAGCACAAAGAGAAACACAGCGAAACCATGACCATATTAAGAGGGTACAAAGCTATCCCGCACATGAAATACAAGACTCATACCGAAATCTTTGGGTACCCCAAGAAGCCCAAAGCACCAACCCAGTCCCCCTTCAAGGTCGATGAGGAGGCTGCCAAGTCTAAGTCTAAGAAGGGAAAGCCCGTTATGACGTGGAAAGACAGAAAGGAGACTTTTACTGAGGAGGTTGCCGCGGCTGAGAAAGAGCGAGCAATGGCGACAGCTGCAAGGAGAGCGATAAAGGGCAGTGCCGACCCTTTAAAAGACAAGATGGCTGGCGGCAGGAGAGTTTCATGAGACTCGAACGAGTTATGAGATGGTTGGAATGTTTTGGATACCTAAAACTTGACTGTATTATACAAAGCGAATGATGAAAGGGTCGGGATTTTGGGGGGGGAGTGTATGGGACAAGTCTGTACGATAGGAGAATTGAGGGTACTGCCCATCCTGATCTTCCATGAAACTTCTTTGATGTGAGCATGAACTTACCTGCTGTAATCTTAATCAACCCAAATGTCCGGCTTGCTTTGTATATCACATGATCAGACCCTCACCGTAACTCACGGCTTCTGAATCCCCTCATGGTAATCCATCATTATAGTTTATCGTTACCCAGCTCAACAGTCACTCATCCGCACCACCATGACATCCACAGATTACACACACCTGATCATCGTCTGCTGCCACGGAGTTTGGCTCGGCGGCCCAACACATGGCCAAGACGAAAATGAATGGCTCATAGCTGACTTTCAGCGCGGCGAGACTCCAACTTTTGTTGAGCATATCAAAGCCGGGGTGGCAGCCCTCGCCGAAGACCAATATCCCAGGCAAGAGATTTCGGATAACAAAATTGGCTTTCAAGCTTCCTACCAGTTTGATCCACGATCAACAAACTTTTCAAAGTCATGGCTAGTATTCTCGGGGTGTGTATTTTGACCATGCAGCATGCTCTGATGTACTGACAATGCTGTTAGAGCCGCAACACGCAAAGAAACACAGATCTCTGAGGCAGCTGGGTACAAGAACATTGCAGCTGCGAATGATTACTGGGGTCTACTACCAGACGAAGAATCTCGAAAGGCTGTATTGCTAGAAGAGCGCGCTCTCGACTCATACCACAACATTCTCTTCGCTCGATCACTAATCTACTCTCGCTTTAAAACATGGCCGACGCACATCACCATCGTCAGCCACGGCTTTAAAAAGGAGCGGCTTGTAGATGGGCATTGCTCAGCTATAGGACTCGACCTCGACCGAGTCAACTTTATTGGTATAGATCCACCTGGGATGGTAGCGGCATCGAAAGATCAGGACAAGGAGGATGCGATGAAGGGTGTTGGTTTGGCTTTGGGAGAGTGGAAGGATGATCCGCATGGTACAGGTGAGGTTCTTGCTGGTAAGAGAGCTAAGAGGAATCCTTGGGGTGTATGGCAGGGTCATCTCCCTGAGGGTTTTGACGATAGTGATTTGGCTTGTGAGAAGGAGAATGGGCGTCAAGTCTTCAAAGCATAGATGACCCAACCGTAATCATTTATATCTATCAACAACGATCTAGATTTCTATGTTATACCTCTATAGAACGCTTTTCTCTCCTTCTCTTACATGGCTCTTCCCTCGTGGTCCCTTCTCAACAGCATTCACCAAGAACCGCACAGCATCCTCCACCATAGCAGCACTGAACCTATGTCCAATACCCTCATACACTCTATCATCGAGCTCCACACCCCCATCACGATACCAACCTTTCTCACTCACGGCCTCTTTCAGCATCGTGACGAAGGGCTTGGCGTTTGCATATGGAACCAGAGCGTCATCGCCTCCTGAGCAGAGAAGTAACTTCTTGCCTCTAATGCGCTCGTCCAGGATACTTCGTAGGCGAGACTGCTCGGCGTCCGATATAGGTCCAGATGGGATGGGTGAAGTACCGAAGAGCAATGTCTTGGGGTCGTGAGAACAGCAGGTCCCGATGAGATCCTTGGGGAAGTATTTGCTTCCGATGAAATCAGCGCCGCAGTCGAGATCCGCTTGTGCAGCACGATCACTCATAAGACCTGTCTTCCAGTTAGCTTGATCCCCTCGCTCTCATTTCAAACTTACTCTGGAAATCAGGGCATCCTATAATCACCACAGCCGCATCAATCCTCTTCTCTCCAAAGAAAGCCTGCCAAGCACTATGTCCGCCCAAACTCCAGCCCAAACAAACATGAGCGTCAACTTCACGGCCCAAATATCCAGAAACAAGATCCATCAGACCTCTCATATCAGACACGCCACCCTTTACCATACCGAACATGTCAATAGCATGCGTCGCATTGCCTTTATCCCAGGCATGGTTTGCTTCCTCACTGACGAGTCGAGTTCCATGGTTGGGCATGTCAAAGGTCACAGCGATGAGGCCTCGCTTGGGGTTTTCTCCAGCGTGTGACATATATGCTGAGATGGTACGTTTAGCGATATCGTGCATCCTTGCTCGTGTTCTAGTTCGAGGGTGAAGGAGCCAGAGACATGAGACTGGGACATTGGCAGGCAGTTCCTCAAGGCCGTAGACGTCAACGAGCAAACCCGCCATGGGGATGGTCTTCACGGAGATGGGGGGCGGCTCCGGCAAGCCCTTCGTTGCATATGTTTCCGCCATTTTTGTATGTCTTGATTGTTGAATATAGATAATAAGTTTGTAACTTTGTTTCAGTATCAAGTTGAGGTTGATATCACACCTGGAAGGAAGTCGCTGGAGATCGACATGTGGGTCTAGGGTAGCGGAGCTGGTATTTGTCACAACATTTCTGATTGCATCATATCGTGGCAGAAAGCTAAATAATATACATAGTAGAGGTGTTGAGGTTAATATTATGTCTTTTCTATCTGTTATTCTGATTATAGCTCGATCTGTTTATTGTTTTCACCGTTGTGTTGGTGTTGAGAGGAGAATACGTCAGATGAAGCATAAACGTAATCGGCAAACAGAACTGGTAGATGGAACAGTTCGAAAACAAACAACGTCAACACTCCCAACACATACAACACAATCTGGCGGCAGACTAAAACTTGAATGCAATAGAAAGATCCGTTACGGTTGAGTCACAGGACATGATAGTCTGCTGCGTACTAATCTAAAGAAGACACACATATCACCAAATTCACATCAACGACACAATCTTAACAGTTCAAAATAGTTATTAATTCACGCAATGTCGCGATTGCCTCATTACCGTAAACTAACGTTTAAAAAAGGTGGATAAATAAGCCAACATCATCAACATCCATCGCCATGCTGCTAGAGAAAGCAGGAAAACAAAAGACAAAAAAGAACCAAAAAAAGAAACTGCCCAGCCCTTTCCTCAACGCCTTGTGCGGTATCCGTTTGCCCACTTGCCTTGTTCCCAGCCCAGCCCAGTCCAGTTCCTTTATGCTGCCTGCGAAAAAATGTGCGTTGTTTCGAAAATAAAAAGGGAAGAGAGAAAGAAAAAGGAATAGGTTGCGTTTTCCCCTTCTAGGTGTCTTCTATAACCGGATTTGGTTCGAGAATGCACTTGCATGTGTCTGTAGTGTATGCCGGGGGTATATTTTGGCATCCGTGTTTGGGTAGGTGATCTTGTTGCGTGACATTTAGTCAACCTTCCAGTGGTCGTGCTCGTCGGAGCCAAGGTAGAGCTCAACACCGTACAACACCATGGTCAGTCCGATGTTAGCCCATTGCCAGTTGCTGCCTTCGGGATCGCCACCTCTCAGTGTCCAGCCATCAGGGCCGTCACTGGTGGTAAAATGTTGTAGGAGCAGACTCGTGTAGACAGCTATTAAGATTGAGGGTGAGAACCAGCTGAGGAATCCCAGGAGTTTGCTGGCAGTCTCTCCGTCTTCCCAATCAGGCTCCTGCATCATAGCTCGGGCACCCGATTCTCGGATTGAAGGGATGATGCGTGTAGCGCAGTAGAACACTAATGACCGGTATGTTAAGGAGATGATGACTGAGGGTGTGATGGTTTGGAAGGCCGCATATAGCAGGGCCAAGGATGAGTGGACGGCGTAGGGCAATGAACCCAGCATATGGAGGAAAGTCGAGTAAGATGCCATGATGACGGGTGGCAGAGGAGGAATGTCAGATTCGGAGTTCTCCAGGCCTTGTGTTTGGTCTGCATTCCCAGAAGGTAGGTAATCGGTAAAGATTTGGTAGATGCAGAGAACAACGTAGGCAAAGAGGAGCGACGATTCGATGGGGTTACCCCGACCACTGCCGATACCAAAGGCGCACAGAAATACGGCAGTTGTCATTGCGATGCCGATTAGGGTGGCATCGAGGTTGCCAATTTGAGGGAATTGTGCGACTCTCCAAAGAAAGTAGACGGCACTGGCCATGATGGAGCTGGAGAGGACCAGAAGGACAATCTGCGAAATTGTTAGCATGTGATAGCCTCAAAAATTCTTCAAAGAAACGTACCAGCCAAGTATCACTTCTTCCACGGTTGACCAGCCATCTGGTAAGTTGTCCTGCGGCTTGGATAACAAGCAAGGTACAGAAACCCTCCAGAAGCTGGAAAACGGGCCCCGAATACCGTAGCACATTATCCCATCCGCCCAGCGTGACAGTCTCAATCAGACCATCTCGGCCAAACATCCATTCCCTCCAGCTTGTGCTCTTGGAGTTGAACAGACCACCCACTGTTCGCTCCACCCAGTTTGTGTTGCCAGCGTCAACAGCGAACTGGCCCAGTGCCCAGATGAGAAGGGTAGGGATGATGATCCATTGCGACAGTCGTAGGAATCCAGAGAGGAAATACCGCGAGCGTGACTTTTCGGGCGTCAAGAGCTCAAGGCTGGAGTATATGAAGTAGAAGAGGAAGAGGGCTAGACTGTAAGCCAGCCCACTGTCGCGACCGCCGACATCGAAGGCGACGGGAATCGAAAGGACGATGCTGAGCAGGAAAATGGAGCTGAAAAGCGCCTTGAATAGCCACCACATCGGAGCGAAGAGATGGCAGGCGTAGGCCGCGCCGAGGAGGGTATCGAGGTCGTTTTCGTTGCGTTCAGCAGTGGTGCCGTCAGGCGATAGCGGAGGATATCGTGACAGCTAAAGAGATCTCGCCCGGTGTGTGGAGTTGCTCAAGGGGAGTTTTTGCCCATCGATAAGGCTCGTTTCGATCTGGCTTGTGAAAGTGCGTGCGATATTATTTTAAGGCCGGTTCACTAGCGAGAGGGTCCAGGCGGGACGGAAGATACAGAGCTCGAGCAGGGTAAAGTTGAGGTTGACAAGACACAACAAGACAACAGACGGTCAGTAGGTTCCAAAAGTTGGCGGTTGACTGGTCTGAAATTCACGGTACGTAGCGTAGCTCTCACAGTGGTTCTCGGCTGTTGCTGGATGTTTGAGTGTGACTTGCGCACGCGGTGATGCAATGTGGCTAATCGAAGTAGCTGCCAAATTTTGCTTATCGTCCGCTATCTTCACGTGGTAGAGAACAGAGTAGCAAACTGTAGCGCATCTACAGGGCATCACATCATTTCACCCAGGAGCTCAGGCCAGCCGCAGCGTCACTCGGCCGCTAAAACAAGTTGGCGGGGGAGAAGCTTTCTAGGTGACGATTGGCATGTGTCACTCGGAAAGAGTCGAGCTCTTCAATTATCTCGGATCGAAACAACACCAAAGAATGCTAATGCACGGTAAACCAAGTTTCAGATCATTAAAAAGACAGGTTTATTGTTTCTATTTTGGACTGATTGACCAAGCAGAGATGACAGGAATGAACTGGGTTGGTTGATGCATAGCGTCACATCGACTTGATAGGCCTGCAGCACATCTTCCAAACAAGAAAGCAGATCAGTACCTACATGCAGCAAGGAAGGATCAGGAACCATGACAGCATCAATAGGCAACCCTCTATTATATACGTTGTACCGATGACCAGGCCATCTCCTAGTCTCCCTGAGAGTTGCATGTCTGCTCGTCAGCAAGACAACATGATGAACTCTACGGAACCCATCACGAGATTTAAAAAAAAAAAAGGACCCTGAGAATCACGGATCCAAAATAAAGGAAATAAGGTTCATGATAAATCATATTTGGTATGGTTTGTTTTCTGTCATGAGTCTCTAGCACATCGTGACTTTCGCCTACGGACATACTAAAATCCGTGATTTCCCAAATTGGAAAACACGGCCAACCATCTCCACTTGAGCCCAACTTGTCCCCACGTCGTGTCGTATCACGAGTTTCTTACTCCTTCATCATCACAACCCCTCCTCCACGCCGCGTCAAATCCAACATTTCTTCGATTCCTGTTATTCCGACCGAACTTCCTCTTGACGTTTCGATATCTCGACATCCCGACAATTTTTTATCGTTACTTTGGCTACTTCCAAAGATGCTGCGTATTAGTGCCAGTGCTACAATACTCGTCTCTTTGCATGCAACATTTCGAGTTTTTCACACTTTGCCCATGCTTTGATTCAGTCATGAACCTTTTGCCTTGCCTTGCCTCCATGAAACTAACTCAGATTCATTCCACAAACTCTGAAAACTTGCCTTGCTCCTTTTCATTCCAATGACACTCGCTCAATTGCCAATGTTTGGCTCAATTGATTCAATCGCTTGGTAGTTGGATGCAGCATGACACATTGTGTTTAGGCATTAAGTCAATGTCTTATATATAGATATAGCAAGCGCTATATACAATGCACAGGAATTCCGATGTGCAATTTCTCACGCAAGACGCGAATCTCTGCTTTGTACGGCTGTTGCATAAGAAGAGTCGCGTCATGTTGAGACATCATTCTACTAGTGCTGGCTTCTTAGATAATTACATGTATTGCAAGTGCATGCAATTATCATTCCCCTTTATTCCGGATGCGAAAATGATATCGTATTCTGTCGGCAAGTCGTGTCCTGTTGGTGGTGTTGGCTGTGTGGGCATATTGGTGGTGACGACATATTGTGGTGGTGACGGCTTCAACTCGTTGAGGGGAATTAATTGACGGTCGGGATGTATCACGACAACATCAAAACACTTGGGAACTATCACGGCGCTGCGTTTTGCGGGAAATGAAAGGCTTCACGCTGGCGCAGTGCAAGATGCTCCCGTCGACGGCCCACCAGCTGCCAGCCTGTGATGCCTCCTCAACCACCACCAAGAGCCTCACAGCACCATCACCACTCCTCTCACCAGGAGGGCTACGACCTGCCAATCCTATATATACTGTCAGAACTACCCTCCCTTCCATCGGGGGAGCAGGGGCGCGGGCGGAACCCGTCAGGTCAAACTGTTCTCGCCAGGTGGTTAAAGGGAATGATTCAACAACAACAACCGACGACTAACTCGACGACAACCCCGAATTCGAATCCCGACGACTAATCTCGACGACTACTAAAAATACAAAATCCCCGACGACGTGCAATAGGCGCAGGGGTGCAGCAGGCGCAGGAGTAACCAGTCAGGACAAACTGCACCGCCCGAAAGGAGCTAAAAAACCAGCAGGAAGAGCGAGGATTTCACATCCGTCGACAAACCCGATACATAAAAATGCAACCATAGATCGACAGGGATGTAGGGCCGTCCGGGGCCCGAACCCTTTTGCTATTTTGACCTATGGTATTTCTTTTGCACTATCCTTGAATGTGTAATGGCATGTAATATGCGCTAGGCTAGTATTTTACTCAGGTAGACCTGCAAAAGTTATATAGGAACTGTAGTACTCTCTGTCTATACTATGTGAAAATACTAACTAGAGCTTGGATTTAAAGGAAGGGAACTACTATATATGCGTAATATACTAAATTGCTACTAAGAAAACCTGAAAAATAAAGAATTAAAATCCTAAGATAACTCTGAATTGAATGTGATATCTATGGTAAAGATATGAAGTTGAAAAACGTCTTGTTCAATTGGTTGGAAACTCGATCGCCCAGAGATCGCCTAGCCCTTGGCACTAGCTTGGCAATAACCTCGTCGCAAGTGGATATCAGACGACATCACGGACGCTCGCGACATTCTTCTCAAGTAATAAGCTTAAACGGCCCACAGTCACACGGACATGCGCTCTTGCAGCAGGATAAAACTCCCCGAGCTCCCCGTTGCAGACAGGGGAAGAGAATAAGAGGCGATGACACGAAAGAATTAGTACTTAATCGCATGATCGGACAATTCGAGAACACCCCGACGAGCCGCAAGCTATTTGTTCTAGCCTGAATGTCGCCTTCCAAGGATGCAATGATGTGACACCAGGGCTGAAATGAACGGACCACTCTTACCTTCATTGATGGGCACAAATGTTCCGAGTTCTCGGGTCTCGTTGGCCTAGTCGAGACCGACACACCAAGCTACGGCATTCGTTAAACTCAATGATCACGTATTCTTCATAGTAAATCGCATCATTTCTGATCAACTCCCCGTGAACAAGTGGGACAAACATTTGGCAAGACGACACATCTAGGCAGGTGGGTAACAGAAGAATTGACCCTAAAGACTTAGGGTGTCGAAATAAAGTAGTCTAAATGCTTTTCTAAGCTGGCATAAGATGAACGTATTATTTCGTCTTTTATGCATTCAGCGGCTAATTCTTCTGACACCCTGGCGCCAGGGTCCAAAGTCTAGGGACCAGCCGTCCAACAACAGAAGATAAGGTTGTTGCAGAAAGGATGAGTGAGACCGAAGTAACATCTAGCCCTGCATCCTGCAAGAGCTTGCATCACAGCGCTGATCAGTCCCTTAGTTACATGCTGTTGGATCCGAATCAGACAGATATCTTTGCTCCTTCGCTCATCATGAGTGACATCAGCTGCATGACCACCCACCTGACGAGCGCCTCGTTCAATAGTCGATTATTGCGCAGTCTCTGTTTGAATTGCGTGCGATCCTTTGGATGAAGCTTGTGAGCTTATCTTCTGGAACCAACAACAAAGACAACTCGCAGATCGAGCTACTGCAATTGGCCTTGCCTCTCCGAAGTCAAAGTACGTAAAAACTACGTCTTCTTGTCATCAGATCTCAGAGCTCAGACCCGCGCCTAAGAAGCTATGACCCGACCCAGTCAGTAACCTGGGAATTCCTTGGGGCCATGTAGAAAACTGAGATTTCGATTCGGGATAATACAAACAGTGGAACGAACAAAATCATGTTCGACTAGTACTGCAACTCTCTGAGTATTCTCATTGTTCCAGCTCGACTTCGATCACAAATCTCATGTTTCCTGAAATCCTGGGGATAGCTCAGACCTGGAGCCCCTGCCAGGCAGACGTTTTAAATCAGTGATCGACCAGACGGAGGCTCCGGTAGGTTTTGCGTTTTAAACGATGATGTGACCGAATTGGGCTTTACTGGCTGACGTGCAGCTTCAGTCTGGGTCGTCGGGGTTATTGACAGGCCTAGTACGGATGTTCGGCACATCGCGTGGGCCGAGTGGGGGCACCGTTCGCCGTTCCGTGTGGATATACGACGGTTATTTGCCTGCACATATCTAACATTAGTAGACATTTGGCTGCACTCCGAGGTGTGTGGAACGTTTGATCCTTCATGAGTGGTGTGTTGCGTTGCACTTTGAGAGTCAATGTCATCTTAGCGCAAGCTTTGCTAGAAAAGAGGACCAAAGAGGAGTGATAAGGAGGACGTCCGAAGGGGCAATTGAAGAGCCTGACGACTAAACAATTCCCAATTTCAGTCTAGCAGTAAACCTCCGCGCCCTGGTAGGGAACAGGCTCTTGAACCTTGCGTGTGTGGCCAACGGTAACTTGGAAGGGATCGTTGGCATCGTAACCTGTTGTAGAATGTAGGGATGATGTCTGAGAAGAGAGATTTTCCCCAGACCTTTTAAATGCAGGCTGGTTCCCATTCTTTTCTGCAACCTTCATCCAGCACTTGCCTATTTGTGTTCTGTGCCTGGCTCTTATTCTTCTTTTAATCTTATTGCGATATCATCATCGCTAACTTGGTGATACATCGGTATCCAAACCCCACATATAACGCCATTTACCTGTCTCAACAAGCACTTGCATTGTGTTTCGACAGATCAAGATGGCCGAAAAGGGATCAGTTGGTTCTGGAAGCGGAAGTCGAAGTCCTGACCCCGAGCGTCGCCAATCTGAAGTTCAAACACCCTCGTCGCGATGGGCATCTCTATTTGGTGGGGCAGGCGTCACTGTCGGTCCTCGTATTGCTGATCTCCCCGAATTTGTGAGACGTGATCTCTCCGACTCAGAAGACTCCAGCTCTGCTATTCTCAACAAGCAATTGGCTGCAGAGCAGGGAGAGGCTATCCAATACCGCACTTGCTCATGGCAAAAGACCGCTGGATTGCTCTTTAGCGAGTACATTTGCCTGGCTATCATGAGTTTCCCTTGGTCGTATAGTGTCCTCGGTCTGGTGCCCGGTATCATCCTCACGATCGTCATTGCTCTCATCGTCCTTTACACTAGTCTCGTCCTTTGGGAATTCTGCCTTCGCCACCCCGAGATGCGCGATGTCTGCGATATTGGCCAAATGCTGTTTTGGGGTAAGAAGTGGGCTTGGTGGGCAACTGCTGTCTGCTTCATCCTCAACAACACATTTATCCAGGCTCTTCATGTCTTGATCGGAGCCAAGTACCTCAACACCATGACCGAATCTGACGATATTGGTGGCTGCCGAACCGTCATGTTTTCAGCTGTTGTTGCCATCATCAGCTGGGTTTGCTCACTGCCCAGGACTTTCGATATGATGGCCAAGCTTGGAACAGCCTCGGCCTTCTTCACTTTCATTTCCGTGTTGCTTGCTGCCATTTTTGCTGGTATTCAGGATCATCCATTTGGATACGACCCGGCAAAGCTGGGCGAGCCTCTGGTGACCGCTATCCCAGTCAAAGGAACCACCTTCGTCAACGGAATGTCCGCCTTTCTCAACATCAGCTACACCTTCATCGGCCAGATCACCCTGCCAAGTTTCATTGCTGAAATGCGAGACCCCCGTGACTTCCCCAAGGCTCTTTGGGCGTGCACAATTGCCGAGATTATCGTTTTCAGTCTTGTCGGAGCCATCGTATACAACTATACTGGCAACCAGTATGTGACAGCACCGGCCTTTGGATCGCTGGAAGACCTGTACAAGAAGGTTGCGTTCTCGTTCATGATCCCCACCATCATCTTCCTCGGTTGTCTGTACGCTTCCGTTTCGGCTCGTTTCGTGTTCTTCCGTGCTTTCCGCAACTCGAAGCATCTGAACAGCCACACTATTGTTGGCTGGGGATCTTGGAGTGGTATTCTGCTCGTGACCTGGGTTTTTGCTTTCATCATTGCCATGATCATCCCATTCTTCAACTCTCGTAAGTATTCCCGAGACAAAAGCTAGTACCGGCAGATGCTAATATTCTCTCTTAGTTCTTTCCGTGATGTCGTCTCTATTCGATAGTTGGTTTGGCTTCATCTTCTGGGGTGTTGCGTACTTCAGAATGCGCAAAGCTGATCAGGCGGTTGGCCGACATCACAACAAGATTGCCGATCTTGCTGGCAACATCTTGAACTGGATCTTGATCGCGATTGGTATTGTGTTCCTAACAGTTGGCACGTATGCCAGTGTGCAGGGCATCATCGATCAGTATGCGGCCGGCACAGTGTCTGGCGTCTTTTCTTGCCCATCAAACGGTCTTTAATGAGTACATGAAATGTATGCGAAAGGAATGATTTCAGATTGGAAAGCAGAGGAGCTGCGAAGGAAGAGATAACGAGTATATACCCCAGGTGGTCAGTCAGGCATGTGCAGTTGGCAGTGTTTCTTGATACAGATACGAAGGCAGGCCATGTTTTATCGCAGGTGATGCTTGTGCGAATTGATATAGAAATTTCGAGCTGTGTTCCATCGTGATGAATGATTGAAGTGAAGCTGACGACGTTGAAGAAGTGGAGGTTGAGGTTGAGGCTCTGCGTCTTAATTTAACCTTACCTTCCTCAACACTCAGACCAACCAGACCTCTTGCCAAGAACCCAGGACTTGGCGTCACATGGAACTTCCCATCCATCTCAGCCCTCACTTTATGGCTGACTGCTCATCGAATCAGACATTTGAAGTCTGTCAATAAATACAGGGCCGTTATTGCTTTCACCTTGAGCTACTCCGCTAGTTAACGGAGGATGTGATAGTATCCAACCTGATATGTAATCTGCCAATTATAAGAGGGTCACTGTAACACCACCTCTTTAGGTCTCTAGGAACATCTACTAGTTGCATCATTGAGCATCAAGGGCTTCCAGCGGACGAGAGGACCTCTTATATGTGTAGTTTATATGCAAATCAACGTAGAGGTTTCCGGATATGCATTTCAGTATTCGTATTCGCACAGAGAAGCATATCGCTTTTACTGCTTATTCGAACCCACTCAATGAGAAGGTAGCCCTACCAGATTACCGGAATTGCAAATCTCGCTGAGAAAATAAGGAGAGAAATCCAGGAGGATTCCAACAAATACCGAAAAATCGTATGGTGTTGATGTTAATCAATGGGATCAGACGGTCGAGAATGGCACCACTCGAACCATTTCCCCTCCCGCCCTTGTCAAATATTTTGTTTCTTAGAAGTACAGTGTCACTGTTCCGAAGATGAAATTTCTCATTGCAGTTTTTATAAATTGAAGAACAACATGCAGACTGGAGTAGATAGAAGCTGTAGATAAACCAGAGCTCACAATAAACTACCAATATCAAAAAGTCCAAACCTCACTGCCACGCCTACAATTCGCCCCTCTGAATGGCCTTTCCACAATGCCCCGCCTTTCAACCCCTCAAAAACGGGCTTTGCTGTGCTCGTCTCGTGTCCCCTGAATTTGGTTCCATCCCCCCCGCCGCCCCTTACCCCCCCCCCCTTTGCTCCCAGTCCCCACTAACACTTTCACCCCCTTACGGTCCACGTAC
>QHKN01000125.1:0-51396 GCA_004366955.1 Fusarium humuli | reverse complement strand
TGTTTCCTAACCCTAACCCAGCCTCCGGATGTTTCCCTCCGCTTTTTAAAGCCTCTATTGTTGATCTTTTTCTTGCTCTTCACCTCTGCGTCTGTGCTTTCTGGTTTGCCTATCCACTTTCATGCTTTGATGGATCCATGATGTGCTTCGCTTGGATGAATTGCATGCATATGACCCCCACATTGCGGGATATCATGTGAATTACGCGAGAGCTAAAAGTTGACACTGACTAGCGGCCGAGGTCGAACGAAGCGAGGCGCTGAAGAACTGGTGCCGGACAACGTAGATCGTTCGAGTTAGATTGAAGCTAGGCAAGTTACCCGGAATGACAGCACGCGCACTAGCCCGGGGGTATCATGGCTGCCAGAATCTGTGTCAACAAGCAAAATCAAGCGGCCCAGCTGTCAAACTAAAATGACCTGATTGAGGAGATAACGAAACCGTTGCTGGCTCTATTTAGGCTTGCTAGCTGTCGCTCACTGGTGGAACACTTGATTTGCGGAATTAATGATGAACTCCACCGGAGAAGGGCGGAAAGGCTCGTATTCGCTATGATAGGAGATGACCATAAGAATTGTAAAACAACGACAACAATGACAAACCATCGACTTGACAATATACCCGTTACTATCTCGCGTTGATTCTGTGGCATAGTAATACAATTTCAACAGACCTCGAATTCTGAGACCTTCTAGAAAATCAAGTAACTTGAGGTAGGAGAGGGCATTTTGAAGTTGTCGTAGATTACCAAACATCGCATGCCTCCTCGTCCTTACTTGGCGTTGGATTTTGTCTTCCCTTACCTTGAGTTTTATTTTAGACTTCGTAACCTCTCCATTGATGGTGTAAACGCTGGACAAGGTGTCACGCGTTTATTCTGGTATCAGAATGACCTGTAAGCCGCCGTAGGTTATTTTCTATCAAACAGTCTCTTTAATTGACTTCTCTGGGGGGTACCAACTCCCCTCTTCCCCAATTGCCTGGCCCTAGAAACCTGAAGTATTATGGCCGTGCGGGGTATTCTATTCCCGAGCTGCTAAAAGCATACAGCTAAATTACCAAGATATTTGTTCCTGAGCCTTTGTGAGGCATGGGGGGCTCTAGTACATCCTGGTGTTTTAGCATGCTGATAGCCAAGTATCTTTTGACGGTGATTAGGTAATTGATGGGGTCATGCCGCTTAACAACGTGGTATGACATGCTCAAACTGTGCGCGTTGCCTTGTGCAGTAGATTCCGAGCCAAAATTGGATTTAGAAACCGCACTTGGCTTCAACGGCAGCCGCCAGTTTTGGCTGACGTTGTACATGTGGGGTCAAGCCAGGCAGGCCGGAAGTGTTAACCGCGGCCAGAAGATCTGCAAAGAAACGAGTCAGTAGGACTGCCCGGAAGCTTTTAGCAATACCTGTGCCCTTCGAATATTTTCGAAGCTGCCTCCACCCTTGAGAAATGAAGGTAGTTAACTGTATTTGTCAAAGTGCCATAGCCCTATGGTATCCACTACGGTGACGAGCTACTGCAACATCCCAACATCGAGACACGAAATTACCTAGATAGAAGGAGGGATGCCAGCAAACCCACCACCAAAGATGCGCTAGGCGTGAGGGAATGAGTCCCCCGAAATGAGCATTTTCCTCATTCAACAGCTACGAGGGTCCGCTGTGGGTTTTCTGTGACTTGCCAAGTGGTCGATCTTCGTACCAAGTCCGACAAAAATCGGACTTAAAAGAGAGAAAAAAAGAAGGGACAGAAAAGGAAAGGAAGAGGTGCGAGCACCGAGGCCTAAACAAGACGTCTGAAGGGATGCTAAAGTTCCAACGACATCACCAACTGGACAGTGACGACGCCAACTGTGCATACTCGTAGAGCAATAGGCAAGCGTACAAGATGGACGCGTGCATCGCGGCCGTAAATTGTCTGTTTTCGGATATCTTTACAAACGATCAAAAAGCCAAAACAGTATCTTGCTGAGGATTTTCAGAAGGTACGCAAGCTTCGTGCAAGGTAATCTTCCTCCGATAATGAATGACTACGTACTCAGCCAGTCGGCCCCTCAACACGAGGGCTGCAGCTGCCTCAGCTGAACCAAACTGTCGGTAACGGCTATTTCTTATATATAAAGCTGCGATGAAGGAAAGAACTGGACGCTGGCACATTATTTGGCTGCGCGTGCATGGTAAGCTCTGGCACAGTCCTTCAGTCACTCGATCAGTCTCCTGGCCGGCCTTCTCTTGCTTTCCCTTTCTCTCTTTACTCGTTCTGTCATTCTTTTCTGTACAGGTGCCTTGATCCATTACATCTAGTTCTCTTTCTATGGAGTCTTCAAAGCCTAGGCCATCCCAAGCCTATATGCGGTCGCACCGTCCAGTGCTAGCACCGCAGGCGGCTCAGCGTATTTCTAAGAGGGCCACCCGGAGCAGGTATAACCGAGCTGCTCTTGAGGCATCTTAGGACGTCCGATCTAGTTCATGGGGGAGCTATCCACGGCCTGTCGATAGGATTCGACAAGGAAGAAAGATTCTAGTTCGTGATCGTATGTATGATCGGCAGTCACAGCGTGTCGCTACTCCCGAGGACGATGAAGATGACGAGATGGGTTATCCCAATGAAGAGTTTGTCCTGTTTCTTTTTTTTTTGTTTCTTCCTCCCTCTCCCCCTCTCCCTTACTTGTGTGTTCTTTACTTTCCCTCTCTTTGTTTCCATTTTGTCCGGCTTTATTCTCTTTGATATCATTGTACTTGTTCCCATTCCAACTATATTTGCCTTTTTCCACACTGTTTGACGTGATTCTTTGTCTTTCTCGCCACACCCCACTTGGGCAGCGTCAACCACACTGACTGCTTGCATGAAAACGGTCTGACTAAAAGCGTAGAGCTAGTTTTGATGAAGACTTTGAAGAGGAGCCAGTCCCACAATACATCCAGTATGTTCTGGAAACCTTATCTGGTATCAAATCCAGTATAAAAATCCTAAACCAGCAGTGAGTCAGCCTTGCATCATTGCACCACAGTTGTCCCTCGTTAAGCGTCACGCATACGTGAAACTACGTTGCTTTCGCTGCTACATCGTCCGAAGGCTGTTGCTTACCAATTTGGTTGGTTTCTAGAATGACAGACATCAGAGACAAGTGAGCGGTCCCACAAACCTCCAGTGGTCGGTAATCACTGTGAATACATTTGAAGCTGACGTTCCCGATCTCCTTTGGCAGACAAGCGACGACTGATGATAGGTGAGTTTTCCGGAAGTAACATAATTTCGTTGCCGACGGATGGGTCATCGCTGATGCCTTAGCTATACCTCAGATTGAAAGACACCCTGACAGTGTGAGTCGTCATACCCGTCGAGCCTTCTTTCTGCAGTTCTTTCTTTGCTGATTTCTTTCGGAAGCATTCAGCGAGTTGAAATAAAGTGAGTCCTGGTCATATGGTCATATCCTGATTGTTACAAATTCGATTTCTTATATTTGTCTTTCTTCTTCCTCCCCACCCTTCCCAATGGTTACTAACAAGATCTATAGAAATAGCCAATTACCACAACGTTTTGGAGAGACAATGTTACGCACGATCGGTTGTCAGCCCAACCTTCCTGCACAAGCATCCACAGGCCGAGACGCTTCTTCTCAGATGGGCTTGGACTCTGCTGTGGACCCTTCGAATCTGGCGAAGATCGGAGGACTAGGAAATAGCAGCTCATAAAGACGATGTTCATGAGGTGAACCTCAGGTCCGAATGGAATGGATGTATCAGGTACAAAGATCGAAAAATACGTATATACATGAATGTTCGTGTCTCTGTACGTACATGATAGGATGAAACAGTAGCACGGCGCGGTATGAAAGTAAATAAGGGTTATCGCAAGACTCAGCATATAGATATAATACTGAGTTGGGGTTGATTTCGCAAAGACGATTGGATCGTGATACAACAATAACACGGCGAATCTACAAATTTCCTAGCAAAGTTACAACTGCCTTTTGCGGTGCTGGACAGAGATGGAATGCAGATCTCGATCCGCTCATGATGACCTCCTAGGGCAGGCCCAAACTAAAACAATATCTATGCTAGGCGAATGGAGTATTTTGTCAACTGAGGAGAAAAACAAAAGAGTTTTCTTATCAAAAGCGGAATTAGATTCAATACGTCGCGCGGGAAGAGACGGATACGTAGGCCGTAGTCAAAGATTACGCCGACAGGAAGCGCCGACATACTCGTTTATGCATTTCAGACGCTTACCGAGAAGACAATAAAAGGCAATCTCTCTCCACTCAATTCAAATGAACCTAGCTGTAAGATGCTAAATAGGCTAAGGCTTCTTCTTCGGTGCACTGTTGTATCGCCTCCAAATGGTCTTGAGTGATGCCTCGTTTGCAATCATCCTCTGATACGCCGGCCGCACACGATGTACTGTCGCCGACTTGATTCGACTCAAGTCTCAAGTCCGGTGGTGTGTTTAGAGGTGAGCTGTAGGCCTGTTGCCGAAACTGATGCTCCATGAACTGTGGCGGCGATTCCGTCGCGGGCACCGTCTCAGTTGACTGGTCTTGAAGTACTCTCTCTAGCAAGGCCACATGCTCCTCTCCTAAACAGATGAGGCGCTGTTGCCATTTTAACATAGCCTCCTTCTGATCGACTGAAGCCTGGAGAAACTCGTGCTGTGGGCGCAATCTTTCATTTTCCAGCGTAAGAAGATGACTCCTCTCTTGTAGGAAATGGAGTAGCTGCTCAACGGTCATTGCGTGCGGTGGCGCAACGCGCGGTGGCGAAGGGACACTAGGGAGAGAGCTGCTTCCCATTTAATCGCTGGCTAATGGCTGGGAAAAATAGAAGCGGAAGAAGAAATCTAATAAAGTTAGTTTGATTCAAGGCACCGAGATTGAAAGTTAAGAGACGCTATAAATATTCATCCCTGCGCACAGTGAAGGTGAGATGTACCGGTAGTCCAGTTCTTCCTAAGAGTCCATTTACGTACACGACTTCCCTGTCCCATGTGAATGGCTGCTTTCTTCTGTTTTGTGCAAACTTGAATTGTCAGACTCTCCGAAAGCTAACTCCTCTAGAAGGGGTGGTGGCAACAGTGGCTTGAATAGGGATTTAAGCGATAGCCCTTTCTCATTCATTCCACGAAACCTGAGGCCCTGACAATAGCAACGGATATGTTTGTTAGTGATACAATACAATACAATTTATTACGCCCGGCGGTCTGTTCTGACCGAAAGGGCACTAGTCGCTAATGCTTACATACAACGCCTGCTTTTCGTCCTCGTTTCCCTAAGCCCATGCTGTGCCACACATTGCTCAATTTGTATCCGCATTTTCCTAAAGCCCATACTGAACCTTGGTTTTACACTATCAATCTGAAATTCGTGTCTTTAAGCCCATATAGCGCTTGCTCCTTGATTGTTCTTTTCCTTTCTCTTCTGCCGTGCCTTGCTTCTCCCATGTTTTAGTAATATTACCGGCGAACTAGCTTGAAGGCTGTTCTTCAAGTGTCCAGCGTCCTATCTACGGCGGCTGAAGCGGCGTCCGCCTCTGTGGCACAGGGTGTTTAGTATAGGGTGTGAGTGGGTTAGTAAGGGTAAGTAAGTGATATTCTTGCAATCTGGCTTCAATATCGTGTGTCGAGTCGTCCTGTGGCTATTGCAAATCGTATAGTTGCATGGACTGCCTGCATGTTTGGCGTCCACTTGGCATCATCTGATGGTGACTTTCCTCCTAGGTAGAACGAGAGGTTCCCTCTCAATGTCTCGGTACACTGCAGCATCTCAGTCCTGTGCGCTGTCCATTTCCTGCATCGAAAGAGAAAGTGTTCTACTGTCTCTATCGCTTGTCCGCATGCGCATTTCTGTGACGCTGCTACACTGATCCGGAAGAGGTATCCATTTAATCTGGCCATGCCTGTCCTAAGTTGTGCTAGCACGCTGGCTTCTCTCCGTGACAAGCCATCATAGAGCAATCGAGTGTGCTTGCCCGGGAGCGCAGCATCAACCTTCTTCGAAAATTTCCCAACATTGTCTGGTAGCCGTTTGCTTGCACGCTGACTCGATCGGGCTATGTTCAGGGTCGTCGATCGCATTCGGGGAAACTTCTGAGCCGGGACGGCACCGTCTTGGCTCGCACTTCGCGCCTCTTTCTTAGCCATTCTCAGGAGCCTGTGTTCAGCACTGGTGGGCATCCATATGACAGCCATCACGTTTCCTTTGACCCTCAATACATTGATGGAATCATACATGCATTCAACATACTCTTGACCGGACTGCTGGCGAGGGTTTCGGACCGTGAGCACGGCGGCTTTGTTGCTCGCCAACAGTGCCACGCTTCGATACGCAAGGTCGGGTAAGTGTCTCAACGCGTAAGCCATCGCTGCTAGTTGTCCGGAAAATGGGTTCTGCTCCGTCCTCATGCCGAGCGTGAAGGAAAAGCGCTCAAGCTTCGGTCCTCCTCGCACCGAGGCAGGGATCTCGATGACCCCGCCGACTCCGACTACCCCATTCCGCGCCGAACTGCTCACTGCAGCCCGTACCGCCCATCCTAGATCTGCTTGTGTTGTCCCTAAACTATCCCCATCATCTACTATAGTCTGCACCCGTTCTACCCAGGGTGCCAACGTGAAAGGGTTGATCGTTTCTAGTTCTTCCATCGGGATCTCATTGAGTGCCACTGCTACCTCGTAGAATGGCGACCGATTGTATCTTCTGAACTTTCGAATGCGAGATGTAGAGCTTCGGAGCGGGTTGGTTGTCGGAAGGGTATGTAGATCAGTCCACATCTTGATGGCCCGTCTCCAGAACCGCTCATGTGCACTAGCGATGTGCGCCTCTGCTTCCGCTACGCTTGTTGCGACCGTGAGGAACGTTCCTACGATCGTGTTCGCTCCAATCCTCTGAACCCTGTTGATAGGACTCGCCCTCCTATATCTGCAGGCGTGCATCCATACATTCGATGCGTAATCCACTACTGGAGCCACTGTGGCTGTAAACAACTGTCGTGCTGTTCGTGGTGTAAGGCCCCTGAGCCTCTGTAGTTCCATTGCAGCATTCAAGCCCTTGGCCGCTGCTCGTGCAATGTGCTCTTTGTATTTGAGGCCCGAATCCATGATCATTCCGAGGATCTTGACCTGGGTTTTCGGTGGGACAAGCTGTCCTCTGATCTCGAAAGGCTCCGAGTTGAGCTTATACGCTTTCCGAGTAAAGTGTATAATCGCCGTCTTGTCCGTCTCGAAAGTTGCGCCACTTCTCTTTTCCCAATCCAGTGCCTTCTTAATGATCTTCTTGATCCCATCACGGTTGCCCTCTGCTGTTGGACCTGTTACCCAGGCCGTAAAGTCATCCACAAACGCTATCGCTCCCCCGTAGCAATCTATGGGCTGCTGTACGAGGTCTGCATTGAAAAACAGAAACAGAATTGGAGACAGAGGTGAGCCTTGTGGCAGCCCAGCTTGTGGTAAGCTTCGTGTCTCAGATATTTGTCCATTGACCTGAATAGTTGCCGTACGATGCGAGCAAAATGCTTCAATCCAGCGAAGCAGATCCTCTGGTATGCCTCTAGCTCTCAGCCTTTGGATGAGTCTTTCTTTGCACACTCCATTGTAGGCTCCCTTGACATCGAAACTCACTAGGCTAAGTATCCATCGACCCCGCCAGGCGGCGTAGATCTGCTCTTGTAGCAACATCAAGGCCTGCTCAGCAGAACGCTGTTTGCGAGCTCCAAAGTGATTTGTTGGCAGCAATCCGTATGTCTCAACGGCATGTGAGATCCGTTCCGCGACGACCGACTCTAGTATCTTGCCTAGCGTGGACAAGAGTGATATGGGTCTCCATGCCTTCGCTATCGAATAGTTTTCCTTGTTTGGTTTCTTTAGCGGAATGATCTTGGCATGTCTCCATTGGCTCGGCAGCACTCCTTCTCTCAACGATGCACGAAACAGTGAGAGGACTCGGTCCTTAACAGACGGCCAGATCTGCTTCCAGACTACGGCGGGCAATCCGTCCTCACCGGGTGCTTTCCAAGACTTGGCCATGGAGAGCTGTCTCTCTACCTCCTCCATAGTGATATCTGGCATGCTAATGGCAGCTCCACGCTGAGGTCGTTCGCCTTCCTCTTCGATTTGCTCTGGTAACGGGGGGAAGAAGGTGGTCAACATCTCCTCGGCTTGTTCCCTGTTGTTGGTCGTGCGGGTGCCGTCAGCCCTTGTAAGCTGGGGTACCTTGCCAAATGCTGTATCTTCTCCAGACTTGAGGTACTTTGCTGCCTTCCAGATGTTGTCATTGTCAGCTAGGAATTCATTCCAGTGTGTCTTTTTCTGCTGTCTGATCGCATCGTGATACTGCTTTGCTGCTCCTCGGGCTGTCTCTTCCAGCTCTTCACATATTCGCCCCGCTCGTCTCGATGCTCTAGCGCGATTCCTCCAATGCGTATGTATCTGACGGAGCTGTGTGAGGTCTGAAGTCCACCATCGTTTTGCATAAGGCGACGGCTTAGCTCTGGGTGTCAGCGCGCGGATAGCCTCCAACACCACGGTCATAAGCCTGTCGGTCTTCTGTTGTACGGTACATTCCTCTGGACTAGACTTCAGCGCCGTGGCGATTCGAATGTTGATTTCTTTCTATGGTGCATTCTTGAGTAAAAGCCGTTCTTGAACTTGTGGTACTGGGACAGAAATATCAAACTCCGTCTCGATAGCGCGATGGTCAGATCCGTGCTCTGTGCCGTGTACCATACACTTGACCGTCGAAGATGCTATATCTGCGGAAGCGAGGACCAGGTCGACTGTTGTCTCAAAGTCTCCGCCGTTCCATGTCTTCGTTCCTCTGGGAAGCAGGCTCGTGAGATCAAGCTCACTCATAAGATGGATGATCTGATCAGCTTCGCCTTGCCTAGTAAGGGAAATATCGTCTCCTCCCCACAATTGGTCGTGCCGATTGAAGTCTCCGACAACCACCACATCCACCAGTCTATCGGCCTGTCTTCTTGCGCCTGAGATGACCTGACGCAGAAGGTTACAGGTGTCTTGCAGCGCTTGATCGTCTCGTCCTGGTACGTAGACGGACACAACCAGGACCAGTCGCTCAGGGAGTCGTAGTATAGCTGCCGTCATGTCCGCTGTCTTTATTGGTATCTGCTCCGCCTCTATATCCTTGTTCACCCATAACATGCTTCGGATCGGCCATCTGCCCTTCTCCCAAACTGTAGGGACCATCTTAACCCATCTGGGGTGACCCATAGGAACCGTTAGTAGCTTGCCGTCCTTTTGGTGTGCCTGGGGCTCTTGGATTGCTATTACTGAGTAGTCTTGGAGTTGATCATCGTTCATGAGGCTCTCGTGTACTGTATCCTGCTTCCTCACATTCAGTTGCATAACTTGGAACACCTTACTCATGCCGCCTAGGGTGGAGTTTCAGGCAATTTCTACTGAATGACTCATGCGGACCGCTGCAGAGGACGCACTTGGGTATCTGCGCCTGGCACTCACTGTGATGGTGGCCTATGGTAGCGCACCTTGCACATACTCGAGTCTTGCTGCACGAGAAAGCCTTGTGACCGAGCTCTTGGCAGTTATAGCATTGTTCCGGTCCAGTGGTCTGCTCAAATACACTCGTATATGCCGATTCACCTGCGACGAGAAAGTAGTGTTCCTGCAGTAGCCTCTTGGCGTCGCTGCTCTTAGTTAAGTAGACTACCATAGATCCATATGACTTGGGGTTGACCTTCCGGCTCAGCCAGGCTACCTTGGCAATCTGGACTTCATTCTCCTGGTTTAAGGTTTCTATTGCTCCGGGGAGGATGTTAAACTCCTGGTCAAAGACGGCCATACGGTTCATGCTATCAACTTTGATAGGATATAGTTGATCCCGAAGGACTCTTGCACCTGGAGCTTTCCTGATTTCGAGGATGGTCTTGATCTTTTGTATTTCTTCTTCGTTCCTACCTATAATCCTAAGGCGATTGGCATTCCGTCCATCTCTGGTCACTGCGACGCATCGCCAGCGAGGTTGGTCATTCGACTGTCGCATCTCCTGCTCCACGGTCTTACGAATCATTGTTGGTGTAACGTCTCCAAGATGGTCTTCAGGAACTCTGGATGTGTCGACTGTGCAGAACACCGGTTCTGGAGTTGCCGATCGGGCTACAGACGAAGATTGACTGGACATGCTGGTGGATGTCATCCTGGCTGCGTCTGCATACGATTGAACCGACGACCGTGGTGTTTCAGTCTTGTTCAGCATATCTAGCTGTAGCCGAGTCTGCTCCAGCTCGCCGCAAACCTGGGTGAGCTGATCTCGGACTTGCGATAATTCTTGTGCCATCTGGGCCGTGGCCCTGGCGACTTCCTGGGCCATGCGATCACTGAGCTTGGTGAACTCGAGCTGAAATTCGGCCTTCATCGCTTCGATTTTCTTGTTCAAGTCCTGCTCTAGTAGTTGCTTCAAGCTCTGGACTGCCTCGACCATACCGCCAGCTGACTTGGGGGCAGCTTGCTTCCGAGCTCGGTTTTGTCCCAGAGCTCCCTCACTGGTCTCACCTTCCTCCTGCCATTCCATATCGCCATTTTGCTGCTCCATCTCCAATACCTTCGTCGTCCTAACCCTCTTCCGCTGAGGGCGGTGATATCCCCCGCCCGAACCATCCGGATCGTCTCCCATGACGATGATGACGTCTGATGCGGGGTTCGCAACACCAGACATCCACCAAGGGCCTGAATCTCCGCCAGGCAGTCCTCAGGATTTTTGAAAGTGATAAACAGGATAAATAAAAGTTATTTTAAAAGGAAGATCGAATTTTTCAGTTTTTTGTGTTAGTGATACAGTATTGAGCACCTGCACCTTCAGGTCCAAAAAAAACCATGCTCTTTGTAAAGTTTAGGGTGGGCCATTTGAGTACATGGCTCTACCTCATCATCAGATGTTCTGTCAGAATTTGGCCGCCTTATGAGTGCGTAAGCAATTTTTGGCTTAGCGAATGAAGTACTTAGAAGTACCGCTGCTGCCTGGAGTTCCCGGTCGCGAATCTGGGGAAGTGGTGACACAGAGACAGTGCGAGTCATAAGTACTGTCGCTTGAGTCAATTAGCCAAGTACATCAAAGTTCGCGTCTTTTGTACCTACCAAGGATGTACACGGTGTAAAAACGGACTTTGGCTACATATATGGGGCTTTGTTTGGTTTTGAAACGAGAGTTATTGTTGGAGAGGAAGGTGCAAGTGCTCAATACTGTACTTCGAAACCAGGATACTATTTAGGGCTCTGTCTCCCTTGCAGCTCTAAACAAGCTCTTCCCGTCTACGAGAAAGTTGGTTGTGTCGGTGGGCAGTAGGGTACTTACCACCATCCGGTACGGATAATATTCTACTGGTGAGTGTCTATACTCATATCGGTTTTACGTTGTATCTCTATTACTACTGGTACACTCAGTGTTTATTATTCCATAGAAATTTATTCTAAATACTGAAGAGGCAGTACTATAACGAATATGATTCTGGAAGAAAAAAGAAATAGCAAAACTAACAAAGAAAAGGAGAGACGATGGAGCTTAAAACAAGCAAACTATCTAAGCAATTGTCAGTATCGTATTGACATAAAATCTCATCTTGGTATGATACATACAAATCTGGTCCTCGTCCATCGCTACTAGAATGCCGAATAGTTCGAAGGTTTACCTGTTGCTGGAGTAAATACCGGAATCTATTCTCCTCCGCGCTATACTCGTGTAAAAGACTCTGCACCTCGTGAACGTGATGCTGTATTGTAGGTACAAATCGAACCAGTGACTCGTTGACTAGTCTCCTGTAGTACATGCGCTCATAGTGAAGTGTTGCGAGACGTTGCCTTAATATAGCCTTTGCCGATGCAGTGTCACAACCAGGAGAAAGCTGACATTGCTGTTGGGTTATTCGAAGAGGTTCTACGTAAGGCCAACCTTGACCTTGGTCATCCTTGCTCTTTCCCGTATTCAAACTTCCGCGATTCATTGGTAGGCTGTTCTGTAAATTGAAATTTCTGCCATCTGTCTGTGTAGCGGAATGCGGTATGTGATCACTCATCCTATACTCAGGCTCCATCGAGTCTATACTATAGCTCAAACTTAGATCTGAAACCCTTAGTCTTGATTCTGATCTGTTGGCAATATTGTCGGCCTGATATTCGGCATCTAAGCTGCAGGCTGAATCGATACTTAAGTCCTGGATTTCTGGATTGGTTTCCTCCTTGATAATATCTTCAACATACTGTCGCCAGTCGGTATTCAATTGTTCGATCAAGAGGTTTGCCTCTGTAACAACCGATCGGAATTCAGAAGCCAATTGTCGTATCTGAGAAACTAAACGCAGCAGCACCCGATAAACGAGCTTTCTATTCAATGCGATTGACTGTCTCATCAAGCCGTTTTGTCCGATGAGATTAATCTCCAACTTGTCGAGCATAGACTTCGACATTGGGTGCGGAGTCGGCGGTAATGGACGGTTACTTGCACCCTGACTCCAGGAAGACACCGGATTTTTCTGAGGGTCCTGTACGTCAGTGAAGCCGCGGTTTTGAGACTTAGGCTGATTGAGTGCCAAGAGAGGATCAGTATGCGGGCGTTGGCGCCTGATCGCTTGCGAGATGCTACTCCCCATTTCGCTGCCATGCAAGGCAGCTATGTTATCGTAGAGCAAAGAGTCAGGGATTTTGGGTAGACAAGACTGGATCGAGACTCTAAGAGATATTAATATGTCGTTAGCCAACGTAGCAAAGTACTTATCCTCATGGTGCAGGCGCCCGTTCTCTTGGTTGAGTTCTACGATCCTTCTTCGAAGCGACACTTGATCGTCACCTCGATCCACATAAGCGATAGAACTGTGGGAAACGCTGGTTCTACCACCAAGCTGCCGCACATGATGATCTATTCTACGAGTAATTTGCGCGACTTCACTGTTGTAGTTGGGACAAGACCCGTATCTAACATATTCCTTCATTGATATTCGAAGCAGGACCTGGAGGAAGATACTTGAGGTTAGGAGCAAGTATCAACGCTGTTCCGTGCCTAAATATAAAAGCAAACGCCATTATGAGAGAAACAATCTATTTTATATCATTTGAAGCATCCAAAAAGAGCTTACTAGCTCTTTGTGTGCAGTTCAGCATGAAACAGCGTTGCAGAATCGCCTATTGGATTATTTGCCAATATCGAGTGATGTGAATGGATTATGCGTGTTTGTATGGCACCCTCGTAAATATGGGACTTCCATTCAAGAATGGCTGTTCCTCCAAGTTGGCTTCAGGAGTCACAAGTTCATCCTTATATTTCACGCTTAATGCAGGCTGTAAGTGTTCGAACATTGCCTGTTCGCAACGCCCATGATGTCTTGATCCTCCCCGCTCGATAAGGTTCTGCACGTTAATCTTTCTAACTTAAGAGGATAGTGGATACGTTGGTGGTGGGCTCGTAATTTGCAACAGTTCTGTCATGAACTATTTTGTTTCTAGCTAGCAAGTTTGTGATGCATAAAGTTCCAAATTCAGATATCGGATACGGTGAGATTTCGTGATGGATTTTGCCCTGCCTTGGCAACTTTGATACGGCACATTAACGAAGACTACAGGCTAAGTGACAGCAGTATCAAAATCTAAGAAGTTCCAATAGAACTGCACTTACATACAGTGGTGGATTTGATACGCCATGTAATCGGCTGGCCATTGTTTCAGACCACGTAGCTCCTACAGAAACTTCTATTTGTCCTCTTTGTTCTGGCCGAAAAGGACCTCGAGCACCCGTTATGACTTATATAAACGAAAAACTGTTGAGGGACTACACGTTCTCTGTCCCCTTTAACACCCAAACAAAAAGAAGGCTAAAAACAGCGCTTTTACCTAAAACAATGACAGAGAAGAGGAACCTCTGAGCCTGTACGTTACTACACTTTAGATTCAGATGGCTGATAGTAGACCGGAAGTGGATCCGGCATGAAAGACAGCATTTCATATCATGCTTTTACCCAGTGCGATTCCACGGTATCTCACCGAGAGTAATGGCCAAGATTTGCTTGAGCCGCAAATCGACTCTGAAATAGTACGATCATACAGCTTTGCGAGCTAATATCATAACAATACATATGATGGACCGGTGGTATATATCTTCCAGAGCCTCCCCTCTCTCCACAAGTTCTTTTTCGTTAAGAGGCGCGCCTTATTTGCTAGTGGTAGTAAAATATCAGTACACCTGAAAATGCATCACTGCCTTCATGACCACGAACCCTTCGTCGATTCGATGAGTGAAACGGCTTCAGCTTTAGGTATGTGTATTGATCTCAAAATCGCGTATTACTAGATCTGAATGCCCTGTAGGACACAGCGAACGTGGTCTAGATGATAGCGGTGATTCTGATGCCTTCATTGTCCACGATTCTGATGGAGGTAGTGGAATCTCGATTCCGCGAACACCTCCAGTTCCCCAATCAACATTGAGTCAGACGTATGGACTCGTAACAAGGCGCGGCGAGCGCAGGGCACGTCAAAATGTCGAGGCAGCCAGTTTCTCCAGCTCGAGCGAGTCTCCAACCCCCCACACACGCCATCGAGACGTCCACGGGAGCTCGCGAGGCCAGTGGCGCCATTACTATCTAGCTAGAAGGCTTGAGGTCTTGGCAATGGCCGTAGAGGACATGGGAGCTCATATGCAAGACATACAGTACGAAATCTATGACATAGCTAAGGAAATTAGTTGAGATAAAAGTACCGTACAGTTATTCGTATCATTATAATCCACTTCGCTTCATTCAGATGTGCTATAGCTGTGGGAGAAGCCACTTAAGAACATCTATAGTATATCTAAACTCTCCAGTGAGACTATTATGATTCAAAATGCCTTCTTATAACGACCCCTTGACAAGGCCGCTACTCTACCTACCATGAAATGGATGAACTATAGGCTCTCCACATAAGCCGTTCGGTCGATAGCGAAAGATATCTCGACAAGATTATCCGGACGTGATGCCGTATCAACCCCTAGTTTTAAATTTGAAATAAACGGCATTTAATGTTGGTTCCTTACTGCTACTTTTACTTCAAATAGGTATTCGCTAGCAGTCTTCAGTACAATGAAATAACTACATAAGTTCAAAGCTCTTACACCAGTTTCATTCATTGCCTGTGATCTGCTGCTGTTTACCTTGGCGATCGCCTAGGAAGTTTGAGTAGTTGATTGTAGATAGTGTGCTTGAACATATCTCGGATTTGGCAAAATATTGAACGATATCGTCTAGGCTGTCCATCTCCCGGTATCGTTTGGAGCCAACTGGCCACAGGAGTAACTTGCGTCTATGGTCTGAACCGGAGCCATGGCATAGGAGATTTCTTGAGTCCTTGTCTTACTTCAAACCTTAAGCTAAAAATTCAGAAACTAAGCCATGGAGACGGTGGCAGAGTAAAAAAGCCGAGAATCGTAATAGAATCCTTTCCAATAGATACATCGACCCTATCGTCTACCATTACATGCTTCACCAGCGAACTGATTTCAGAACCTGTCGTCAGTGACCCCTAACAAAGAGTATTAGATCGAGGGAGAACTATTACCTTGGTCTTTACCCGCTTCAAACAAGTACAGCAATCTTGTAGCATAAAATAATGCTTTCACTTCAATGTGTTTCCCACCATTTTATAGCTATATTCCAATGTAGATACTACATTGAACACGTTTGATACCTCCAGGTACAAAGACGCAAACCCTTTGTAGTTTTGCAATTGGGATTCACCTACGGCGTTGCCTGCTATCTCAGAAGTGTTGATGGCCATATCATATCGATGTTAGCTACTAGAGAGTGAGTTTTAAGATTATCTACCTCGAACTGCTGTGATTTTCTGGTGTTATGTAGCTTTGTCAGTAGGTAGCATAAACATAGTTCTTTCACATCCGAAGCATTGTGAAGTTGCTGAAATTCAAACACCATTAGAGAACATTGTGTATGATCAATCTAAATAATCAGCTATAATGACAAGCATGACGGCGCATTCCTTGAAGCTCCACTGTGGCATTGTTGATATTTGACCGGTGTCGACAATTTATAAAGAGACGAAAGAAGCAAGAAAATCTGCGTTCTGCCAAATTCAGACAGCGTAGATTTGAGCGGTACATGCTATGAAACGTGTGAGCTTAAAGCTGCATAGTCTTCAGTTGTTCAAATCATGCTCCACGATCGGTTGGTGTTGACAAAATGCCATGTTCAGCTTTTCGCATTGTACATGGGAAATTCTTGTATCCAAAACATGCCTATATAAGTTCAAGAGCCCTCACCGTCCGGCAGCATGTGCCTCTGTAGCTTCACGCATCAACTTAGCTCGATTAGCAGAACTCGAGCATTCCAGTGGTGTGGCATTATGGGATTATTGTTCTGGCGGCCTACCTCCAATTTATCCTTATGGGAACTATGATGGATGCCTTTATCGACTAGCTACAGTACGTAGCACTATCTATAGCTGCCTCTCTGAAACAAAGTCTTAAGTTGGTGACCGTACGTCTGATCTAACTCGAAGATCTTATGCGTGGCCAAATCCCTATGACACATACGTTTATTCATAAGAGCAAGTTGCTTCTATACAGTATCTCCAAGAAGTTTCGTGACATTAAATCTGATAGCGTTTCAACTTAGCCTTAACGTTATTACCAGCAACCTGTTCGGCCACGTTCAAGCGATGCACCCTTGGATAGCTTAGAAACAGCGTCGACGGAAAGACGAGGAGACGAAGGGTTAAGGCTATTTGACGATCTTTGACCCTTTTCATCATTTGACTTTTCGAAATTTTCTCATTACTATCGGATGTGACCGAGATAGATGAGGCGCATGACATTGCGGAGGTCCGCACGCAGAGGGGGAGATGGGACTGAATGAATGGAAGATTTATTACGCCCGGGAGGATGCGGCTCATAGGGCCTACAGCGTTGAACTCCGTGACATACTTTTCCCCACTTATGGTCCTAAGACAACACCCATGGGGCACCACAAATGGGTCAAGATGGTACCTACGACAGAAAGGGAAGGTAGATGGGTGAAGAAGGAGGTGGAAGCCGAGCAGGTGCCGATAGACTCTCCAGACGTGACGGCAGCGATCGTTCGGCTGCCAGATCGTCTGGTCTTCACGACATCTGTCTACGTGCCGGGCGGAGATACCCAAGCTCTACAGGATACATGCATCAAGCTTGGTAGGGCCATTACGGAGGTGAGACGGAGATCAGGGAGAGCAGTGGATGTGGTAATTACTGGCGACTTCAACCGCCACGACCAAATATGGGGAGGGGACGATGTATCGGTAGAGAGACAGGGCGAGGCGGATCCAATCATCGACTTGATGAATGATTTCATGCTTAGGAGCCTCCTTCGTCGGGGCACAAAGACATGGCAAAGCGGAGACTACGAAACGACCATCGACTTGGTTCTGGCTTCCGAAGAGCTTGCGGACGCAACCATCAAATGCGCGATACATGGTACGGAGCACGGATCAGATCATCGCACGATAGAGACAGTGTTCGACATTTCAGTCCCAGTGCCGAAACAAGAAGAAAGACTGCTTTTCAAGAATGCACCCTGGAAGGAGATCAATACCAGGATTGTGGACACGCTGAGAGTTAGGCCAGTGGAAAACACGGTGCAGCAGAAAACGGATAGGTTGATGTCGGCCGTCTTGGATGCGATTCAGGCATTAACACCCAGAGCCAAGCCGTCACCATATGCAAAGCGGTGGTGGAGCCATGACCTCACACAGCTGCGGCATGTATACACGTACTGGAGGAATCGAGCTCGAGCTGCAAGGCGTGCGGGACAGAACACTAAAGATTTAGAAAACACGGCAAAGGCTGCGGCGAAACAATATCACGATGCTATACGGCAACGGAAGAACACTCACTGGAAGGAGTTTCTAGCGGACAATGACAAGATCTGGGAAGCAGCCAAGGACATGAAGTCTGGGGATGACGCAGCTTTTGGAAAAGTACCGCAGCTCGTCAAAGCAGATGGAACAGCAACAAATAGCCATAAAGAGCAAGCCGAAGAACTGCTGGCGAAGTTCTTCCCGCCATTGCCAGACAATATCGAAGACGAAGGACCGCGGCAACAAAGGGCCCCAGTAACGATGCCGAACCTGACTCTGGAGGAAGTGGAACGCCAACTGTGGGCGACAAAGTCATGGAAGGCGCCAGGAGAGGATGGATTACCAGCGATCGTCTGGAAGCAGGTCTGGCCGTCAGTAAAACACGACGTTCTCGCTATCTTCCAAGCATCATTGGAGGAAGGCGTGATACCAGACCAGTGGAGACATGCTCGAATCATCCCACTCAAGAAGCCAGGTAAAGATGATTATACAGTCGCGAAAGCCTGGAGACCGATCTCGCTTCTCGCCACACTTGATAAGGTGCTGGAGTCGGTAGTTGCCGAGAGAATCTCTCACGCGGTAGAGACTCACGGACTTCTTCCGACCAACCATTTCGGTGCGCGGAAGCAACGATCAGCGGAGCAAGCCCTCATACTCCTGCAAGAGCACATCTCCTCGGCATGGCGCTCACGTCACGTTGTAAGCCTTATCAGTTTCGACGTGAAAGGCGCATACAATGGTGTGTGCAAAGAGAGGTTGCTGCAGCGGATGAAGGCGAGAGGGATTCCCGAGGGTCTCTTGCGATGGATCGATGCCTTCTGTTCAGAGCGAACTGCAACCATTGTAATCAATGGCCAAAGTTCCGAAAGCCAACCTCTACCACAAGCAGGACTTCCGCAGGGGTCGCCCCTGTCGCCGATACTGTTTCTGTTCTTCAACGCAGACCTAGTGCAGACTCAGATCGATAGGAATGGTGGGGCCATCGCCTTCGTCGACGACTACACCGCGTGGGTGTCGGGACCGACGGCCCAGAGCAACCGGAGAGGAGTACAAGCAATAATTGACAAAGCACTTGACTGGGAGAGACGCAGCGGCGCGACATTTGAGGCGGAAAAGACGGCAATCATACATTTCACCAGGTACGCAGGAAGGGTAGACTCAGAACCATTCACTATCAAGGGTGAGAGAGAGTCTTTCCGAAGGATCAGGTCAAGATCCTGGGTGTCATCATGGACTCGCGGCTTCACTACAAGCAACACATCGCAAGGGCAGCAACGAAGGGTTTAGCAGCTACGATGGAACCGAAACGACTGAAGGGAATGGCTCCCTCGACAACGAGGCAGCTTTTTACAGCCATGGTAGCGCCTGTGGTGGACTATGCCTCCAGCGTCTGGATGCATGCGTGCAAAACAGTACCGGCGTATGCCATCCAGCGAGTACAGAGAATAGGAGCACAAGCAATCATAGGGTCCTTTACAAGCGTGGCGACAGGAGTAGCTGAGGCTGAAGCCCACATAGCGACCATCCACGAACGGTTCTGGAGGAGAGCAAGCAAGCTATGGGTAGACATACACACGCTGCCGCGAACCAACCCGGTCCGGAATCTCCTACGAGGAATCAAAGCGTTCAGACGCTTCATATCTCCTCTCAGGCGGATTGCGGACGTATGCAGAGAGCTACCTAAGGATACTATGGAAGTCATTCAACCATTCACCCTCGCGCCATGGGAGGCACGCCTACAAGTCGTACTGAACAGTCAAGGAGAGGAAGAAGAGGACAAGAGCAAAGAGCTAGCCAAAGCAGGATGGGCGGTAAGGATAGCGACAAGTAGCTCCGCGCGGAATGATCTGGTCGGCATGGGAGGAACTATCAGAATCCCCATATCCGTGGCAAGAGCCGGCAAGATCAACGAAACCTTTTCGGCCACCCTGGGTACGAGGGAAGAACACAACCCCTACACAGCCGAACTAGCAGCGATTACTCATGGCCTCGGCCGTCTGCCAGAGATCAAATATCGAGTTATTGTGATCTTAACGAGTACAGTAATAGATCAGTGGCACAAGCTATAGGTAATCCCCGGCAGTAATCAGGCCAAGGGCATATTCGGGAGATACATGATGCTGTAGAGAAGCTGAGAAGAGATGGGAACAGAGTCAACCTCATCTGGCTACCGCCCGACAGCGAGCTTAAAATCCAGAAGACAGCCAAGACGTCAGCCCGTCACGCAACGGAGCCGTACATGACGCCACAGAGAGGATTCGCCAAAGCAAAGACCACAACTGTCAATCGAACAAGGGCAGATCTACGAATGGAGAGGAAGCTACCAGATGGAGTTGGTAGGCATTCAAGAAAGGTCGACTCAGCTCTGCCTGGAAAACATACTCGCCTGCTATACGACCAGTTGTCATGGAAGGAGGCCAGCGTGCTTGCGCAGCTCCGAACCGGAATGGCGCGACTGAACGGCTATTTTCATCAGATCAGGGCAGCACCGTCGAATGAGTGCCCGTGTGGGCGTGCAAAAGAAACGGTAGAGCATTTTCTCTTCCGTTGCGTGAAGTGGATGACATACCGTAGAGAGATGTTTCAGTGTACGAATGAGAAACGCGGCAACCTCTCCTTTCATCTGGGAGGTAAGGCAGCATCAGACGGTCAGGAATGGACGCCAAACATGGACGCAGTACAAGCCACAATCAGATTCGCGATCGCTACAGGTCGCCTAGAACAGAGATGACAGGAACACCACTCAGCTAGCAACATTTTATCAACACTAACAGATAACCTACGACGCCCTCAAACAGTCAACAGCAGGCACCGCTTCAGCCGCCGAAGATAGGAAACTGAACACTTGGAGGAAATGGGCTTCAAGTTGACTTGCTACTACTAACATCTAGGAGGGCTAAAGAGAAGAGCGATGACTAGACTGGAAAGAATAAGGCGAGATTCTCATGGGCTTGACGAGAGCATGGCAATAACTAGCGAAGTGTATGTACCTTTAGCTTCAGAACCCATTGGGCGTTGGCCTACCGGGCGTAATAGACTTGTATTGTATTATGGCCCTAAGACCCGCAAACCTTCATCCTCGACGACTCTTACGACTTGCCAATCTTCTCTGCCTCGCTTGTGCCTTCGACAGACCTTGTTGAAGGCCAGCTTCTCCAAGTGTTCAGCGTCCCATCTTCAGCGGCTGAAGCCTGGTCTGTCTACCAGAGGCTGTACTATGCTAGTCCTTATTATCTTGCTTGGTTTATTAGTATGTTTTTCATGTCTGTGTAGCATCTAAACGCCCCGTGCTCATCGCAAGCTTGATCGCTGCTCGCACTGCTGCCAGGTTCGGCCTCCATCTGTGCCCGTCATCTGCTGTCTTGCCTCCGAGGAAGAACAATAAATTACCCATCATTCCCCGGTCAACATTTCGCATCCGTTACCTATGGCTTTTCGCGCTTCCGCTTTTTCTTTTATTCACAGTGTCAAAGACTCGTTTGTGGACGATATCCAGCGCATTCTAATGGTGTTGCTAACCTTTTCCAGTCGCCTCGCATGTCTGTAGATCTCCCAAACGGTGCCTTGTCCTGATTGCTGTCGAGATTTCGTAATAGCTTGTAGCGCCGATCGGTTTCTTGTAGCAATGATCACTTCTCGGTGTCGGAGCCCATTGGGCATGCACCTGAGGACTATTGCTATCGCTTCCAGCTCGGCCATGTTTGCGTTTTGCTCGTCTCCCGGGCCAGGGGAGATGGGATGGCTGATGTGCTGACTACGTATAGCGGATCACAGATTTGCCGTCGGTGGCTCTGTCTAGTTGCTGGCCAGAAACGCGACCTTTCCTCTTTCTTTTCTTACTGACAGTGTCCCATCTGTCATGAGGGATGAACCACAACCCAAGGCCAATGAGAACCACCCTATTGGAAATGGTCTTGATGCCTTCCGTGCGTCTTTCGATTCAATATGTAAAGGCGCGGGTATCTCCTCCAAGCGCTCATCATATGTCAACTCAATCAAATCGTCGAATTCTTCCTTTCAATCAAATCAAATCACACATTTCTAAAGTTGAAAGAATTGACATATTACATATGCATCATGTGATCGTCTAATCTCGAGGGAAAATCCAGATCTTCCCGAGCCACTACCCTACACTAGATAGTCGCAGATGGAAGTCTACTCTCAAATAGCGGGGGGATTAGCGGCAAAGCTAAGTATCTGCTATCGTGATCTAACGCATGACCCCACCGCGCGTATGCAATGTGGAACGCGTTTTCCAACCATGTCGCGCCATCGAAATAATCCCTTCTACACGTGGTTTTTATTCCATTTCACCAGTAGGATGTCGAACCCGCCACTCTCCCCGTCGCCAGCTGGCTTTCCGCCAACAACATTGACACCTTGCCCTACACCTCCTTCTTCCGTCTTCTCACGATTGTCTCAGCCTAAAACGGTTGCCAAGCAGTTGGAAGAAGCAGCCGTTGGAGCTTTACCTCCCAACCCAACCATTGAGAATCTGCCCAAGATTACCTGGAAGAACCGTCGCTTCGTCCAGGAGGATTTGTTAGCTTGAAAAGGTGCAAAGGGCAGGAAGAGCTGGATTAGGTCGCACGGGACCTTCCTAGTCGAGCTGAACTATCAGGATCTACCGATAGGTCACGTCTGGTGCTGCAATCGATGTGATATGAGAGGCGCAGCAGAGTTCTTTTCGGTGCAAGCCACGTCTTCCGCAGCGGACCATCTTCGAAAGTCTGTGCTTATCCCGTTTAATCTCATCGACAAGATATCCAGCAGCTGACAGACCTGCGTAGAGCTCACCGGATATATAGATATATATATCACCCCAGCTAGCCAGTCTAGCGAGTCAAGTCCTGGTGATGAAGGTGTCATTGATATTTATTCTGGTGCAACACCGAAAAGGCGCCGGCTTGAACAGAGCGCCATACCAAGGGCGAAAATAAAAGCCATCCAAGAACTAAGCGTCGGCTTCGTCATTGATAGCGATGTGCCATTCACCATCTTCGAGCACAGCTTTCTTCGTAAGATCTTCAACCATTTCGACAGTGATTTAGTACTCCAGATGGCGTGGAGTGGTAGTTCTGTCACTAGAGAGATACATCGACTCTTTGAAGCGAAGCGGGATACCATCAAAGCAGAGCTCCGCAACGCTTTGACAGCGGTGCACATTAGCTTCGACCTCTGGACGTCACCGAATCGCTTTGCAATCATGGCTGTATTTGCGCACTTTATCGATCAACTGGGTCATCAGCAATCACGTCTGTTGGCTCTGCGTCGTCAATTTGGTGCTCATAGCGGCGAGAACCTCGCCGGTTCTCTGATCGACATCGTCCACGAATGGGAGATTGAGGGGCGCGTTGGCTGTGCCATCTCTGATAACATGACGGCAAATGATACTTGCCTGTACTATATGTACCAGCGGCTCGATCCATCGATGAGACCTGTTGATATCAAAGCCCGCCGGATGCGATGCTATGGGCACACGCTCAATCTCGTCGCGCGTGCCTTTCTCTTTGGCAAAGACGCCGAGTCATTCGAGCTGGAGTCTGACATCAACGGCATGCGTGGTCTTGTTGAGCAGGACCTGGATCATTGGCGCACGAAGGGACCCATTGGGAAGCTCCGCAACACTGTCAAGTTTATCCGTTCATCGCCGCAGCGGAGCGAACAGTTCAAGCGAGTTGCCCGGGAGCAGGATCACGAGGAATACCGGCTCTGCGAGGAATCCACGGCCGAGCTCGAGGTTGTCATGAACAACGAAACGCGGTGAAACTCCACTTACATGATGATTGAGAGGGCTTTGCGAAAGCAGACAGATATCAGAGCATTTATCTTTGCAACTCAAGAAGAGGAAGACGGGGCAAGACGGATCCCGGCGGAGGACATGTTGTCCAGAGAAGACTGGCGGGTTCTTGGCGAAGTCAACGAGATTCTCAAACCCATATACCTTCAGACGATGCGGACGCAAGGCTGGGGTAAAGGTGACAGCCATGGACGCCTGTGGGAGGTGCTGATAGGAATGGAATATCTGTTGGAGCATTTTGAGGACTGGAAGGTCTTCTATAGTGAGGTTACGGAGGAGACGATGGGAGAAACTCAAGTGGATGCTGCGGAGCGGATTGCAACGGCGTCAGCAAATTTCCGAGAGTCCAACGGTCGGCCAAGCCGCGTTCGCCGTCTCCCTGCCCGCTTTGGGGAGGATGAGGTTTACGCGCCACCACAGCGGAGTCAACCTCCGAGATTCGTAGAATCTGCCTTACCGTTGCATTCTCGGGCTGATTATTCTACGGCGGAGAAACGATCAGCGTCCGAGATGTCGCAAAAGAGCACATTACCAGCGGACCATCGAGCCTACATCCGGGCATCAATCAACAACGGGTGGAAGAAGCTGAATGAGTATTATGACAAGCTCGGAGAATCTCCCTTGTTTGCGGCAGCAATCATTCTTAACCCGAGGTTCGGGATCAGCTGGTTAGAGGCGACTTGGGTGTCTGAGAAGCAACTCGCTTGGGTTCATGATGCCAAGGCTGGAATCAAGGATTACTTCACCCGTTGGTACGACGCGAACCAGGGACTGTGCGAGGAAACAACGAAGTACGACGCAGCGCCAAGGACGATGGGTCAAGAGGATGATCAGTACACTCAGTGGATTAATAGCAAGACAAAGAAAGCGTTTGCGACGGGTGGTAGTGTCGGCGAGCTCGAAAGGTACCTCCGTCTCGAGCCACAGGATACGCAGGATGCTATCCAATGGTGGAGAGACCACAGGACTTCGTTTCCTTCCCTGAGCAGCTTTGCCCTGGATGTCTTTGCTATTCCAGCGATGGCGAGCGATTGTGAGAGACAATTCAGCCTAGCGAAGCTGACGTTGACTTCTCAGAGGCTCTCGATGGGCGCAGATACATTGGAACATGTTCAATGCCTCAAGAACTGGGTCAGGCAAGGCGGAGTAAGGTTAGGTAGTTGGGTGGGTAGCTGAGTGTTGGTGTACACGAGGGGGATGACTTCGGGTCGGGGTCCCCACTCACGGAATTGAAAAGGGTATCAATCAAATCAAACAAATCAACTTTGAGCTCGAGGGCTGTCAATCAAATCAACTTCGGGGCCAAAGTTGATTTGATTGACATATGATGAGCGCTGTCTCCTCCACCCCTGACGCTATATAAGATCTCGAACAAGAAGGTGGCGCCCAAACGTTGTTGCAGCACCGCTCTAACTAGCCTTGAGATCTTCGAAATCGCACGCTCTCTCTCTTTTTCGTCCTACAAAGACATACAGCCTCGGGCCTGCCCCTCACAGATACCGGTTGTGGCACCATCCGAAGCCATCTCCTCAGACTCATTTCTGCTGCCGCCTCCGACGGCTTTGACTTCGACTGCGCCACACTTCTCCTGAAACTAGCCCTAGCTAGCGAACCCGATGCCCTTATCTGGAATCGAGTCTATGACGCCGTCACCGTATCTATCCCGCCTCCCCGACCGACAGCCGCTTCTCTCCAACAAACATCATGCATTGCTGCTCAATACAAGCAGCTTCCCAAGCTCGTCTGAACACCGTGAATACGTGGACCGCGTGCCGGAAGAGGAGATTGGGTCTATGTATGCCGGAGTCCGTCACTTTCATGACGCATACTTTGGAGGCGTGGCCGGCCTTGGCGCAGCGTCTCAGGCGTTCTTGAAGCAATGCGTTAACAGCGATCCATTCTTTGAGGCCGGTTGGGAGGGATGGCCCAGGGATGCGAACCAGGATATTGTGCTGAGCTGGATTGCCGGCTTCAACGACAAACTAGCGGCATTCGCAGACAGCTACGGGCCACTCCCGACACATCAAAATCGACGACAGCCTCTTGCCCAGCCCAATAAGCCAATACAAGGTCCTACCGGAGAGCGCAAGTTGGACATCGATTTTTCCAAGGACACGAGTGCTGGAAGAGGCTCGCGGTGCCGCTGATCGCAGATCTTGGTGCCTGAAAAGCTGAAGAGCAACCCATCCGCCGACAAAGCCTCGATGGCGTGACTTGATCTGGGGAACTACGTGAGAGTGGTGCTCGTTGCGCAGAATACCCGTCGCTTCGTCTTGGGCTTTACTATCTGTGGGGCCCTCATAAGGTTATGGGTATTTGACCGGCTGGGAGGAATCGCATCGGAGCAGTTCGACATCAACAAAGATGGGCGTCAGTTTGTGCGACCACGAACCTTGGCTTCTTCTGCATGAACGAGGAGCAGCTACGGTGTGATCCGACAATCATAACAGCAAACGGGGAGCGATTCATCGAAGTCAATGGGAATAGTTCGAACGAGCGGATCTTCATCGATGAGGCGATGCAGCGGGCTCCTTGCATAGCTGGTCGAGCGACGACATGTTGGAAAGCCCGTCCCGAAGGACGGCCGGAGACGCCACTTGTTATTAATGATTCGTGGCGATAGCCGGAACGAGATGAAGAAGGCAAGCTACTACGTGAGGAGACTGACAAGGGTGTCGTTAACGTAGCCTGGTACTATCGCCACGAAACGGTCTAGATTGTCGGGCAGATGTCGACATCCGGGATTATGTTCGAAAAGGGCTGGATATCACGCAAGCTGCGAACTACCGTCCGGAACGGCCAATCCGGCGGAACAACGTCATGTCTGGCACATCGAGAGAGAACCGCGGTAGAGCCGGTGTCAGTGGGAAGCGGTCATCTAGCCAAACTGGCGCCCATTTTCCCTCTAGCAAACGATCCCGTTCCGTGTTTCCAACGGAGGCTATCAGTGCACTATCAGATCGAGTACATCGGAGGGTCATCATATGAAACTATGGGATACCTATCTACAAGGCGAGCTCCCGATTGGCTATGCTTGCTGCGTTTGAGCCCTGCATCGAAGTGCATGAGTCTCTGCATAAAGCTGCGGTTCTCCACCAAGACATTTCGATCAATAATCTCATGGTAAACGAGGATGACGATAACTCCACATTGTCTTCTTTCTTCACTGGTCTTGATCTGACTATTCAAGAGTCACGCGAGGCTGCGTCAGGAGCAAAAAGGAAAACCGGAACACGCGCTTTCATGGCGATCGGGACGCTACTAGTCGAACAACATTCCTCCATGCACGATCTCACATCATTCTTCTAGGTGCTATTCTGAATATGTATCCACTACAATGGACCAGATAAGGATAGGTTTGTTCCAAGGTTTGAGAAATGGAATTCCGTGGAGACGGAGGAGCTGGCAATGTCTAAGACGGGCATAATTAGCAACAAACGCGATTTTCTTCGGCTTTCAGACGGTAACTTCACGGCCTACTATCGGGCATTGATCCCATGGATCAACAGGTTACGAAAAGCAGTATTGCCGAATGATACAAGATGGGAGCGAGAGGATGAATGGATGTATGCATGAATTCGAGCGGTTCTCTGGAAAGCTATTGAGGATCTTGCAGAGGACTAGAGGACGATAATGGTACCGATAACGACAAGAAAGGGAACAGGAATAACTTTAGTGGGGCAGGTGCTCGGATTGTCCAATCAGCAATGCGTTGAGAATGTCTTCGAGATGTCCATGAAAATCGAGATAGCATGAAATTACCCAGCGATGACTGTAAGGCTATATTAGTTCTGAATCCCAATCCGTATATTGTTGGCTGCCTTTATCGCCAACTGTAAATGTGGCAATGTGACAATGGTACGCCTCGATTGGGTAAAGGTGCATACGGTGCCATCGATGCACATATCGAGCGCGGTCAGATTAGCAAGTGATCTTACTGTATTGCTGTAGGCCACCTCCACAGCTGGATGTCTACACGACAAGTTGTGCATCCAGCCATCGTTTTTGATTTGCTAAGCCAGCCTAACCCGTTGCCTCTAACACGCTCCGCCCTTGCCGTTCCTTCTTACCGTGCATAGGGCCTCGAAGAGCAGTACAGAGAGTATGGCAGAGTTTAGCGCAGTCAAATTAGCACCAAAAGCGCGCCAAAATCGGTCAAGGCGGGGCATATTATCCGATGAGCTCTGACAGTGCGGGTTACCCTACGGATGTCCCGTTGTCCATCAGTCACTTACTCCTTTTTGACGATGTCCACACTTATTACACTCCACTCATTTAACAGGGTCTGCTGGAGGGCGGTTCTTCTTAGACTCATCGTATAATGCGCTGCTTCATCGGTGACCTCTCAATTGCGGTTTCCCCTTCATTTTATTGTAAAATTCCAAAGCAACAGACAAATTTGTCTTGGATCGCGTCTTACAGTATGAAATTAGATGCGGCAACGACTTGATGGAGAGTGCAATGCCATTTAACTTCCTAAAGACGACAATTATTGGACAAGGACTACCCTGTACCAACGTCCTCCGTTTGCGCTCACATCCGCTTCCATAACACGACGCATAAGACGCGCAAACGCCATCATCGTCGCGACGCTTGGATTATCAGGAGCTACAGAAGCAGCAACCTCGTATATCTCCGATTCGTTATTCCTGTGCCTATCCTTATCAAGCAATTCAGTCGTTTTGCAAGCGGGTGTGACGTCGGGTGCCTTGCGGATGACGCGCGACTAACTCTGATCTGTCAACGCGGCCCCACTGCCGGCTTAACAGGCCGCTGGACAAATCGACTGGTTTATCTTCTCCAGCATTGCCACACATCACTAGAGGAGGGCGCGAGTGTTCTGGAGCCCACATACTGCAACTGCCTGATTTGTCACAACCTCATCAGCTGGACCATCCCGTGATGACTTTCTCGTGCGCTCCACACCTCCATCCCTCTTTTGTGGTAAAACGACAAGAAAGGAAGCCAAACTAAGGTTAGGGCAGTCCAAATCAAAATTGTTTGACATCAATCAAATTGTCAACCGTCTGCCCCGCTCGATTGAGACTGCAGAATAGATGATCATCGGTTTGTTAGCGTTTCCGGGCATGTACTCAACCTCCTATCAGATAATAATGATTAGGCATCACAGAAGGAAAAAGTATTTTTGAGGTGTTTGTACTGCCCCAATTGGCCTAGACATTTTTGCGCGCCAAGGCTATCACCGAAAGCTGGCTGAGTGGTGTTCCAATTTCTGCGAAGAGAGAATCTTGGTTTCACTTAAAGAATCGAGCGGGAATGGCGTCTCTACCTGATACTCTCGTATACCAATTTGAGCTCTGCCGATTTAAATACGTGTGTTTGTACATGACCTACCAAGTTTTCGTTTCGTCTCGACTGCTAACCTCACCTTCAACCGGACTAAGCCACGGCGCGTCTGTGCGGTTGACTTGGCAGTTTCGTAGTGCGAATCAGTACAGAGCGATGTGAAACAGACACAGACAAGCGGCCTATATTTACTAACAGCGCTACAGAAACAATATGGCTAAGAGGAATAAATGGGAGAGGCGTGTTCGTATGATCATCTGGGCGACCCCTGTGAAGCTTGTAGGCGTTGACAAATATCCCGACGCAACGGCATTTTTACCTGGTACGCTATCTGGCTTACTGGTATGGTGTAATGCTTTATAAGTCCCGATTGAATAACCCACAAACTCTCGATTACATCTTTCCGAAGCTACGACTCAGCAGTTAGAATGCTTAACGGCAATTCCGTCCAATATCCAATCTGCTTCAACTAACATCCGACAATACATCATGCCCGTCCAGCTATTGCCAGCATCTGCTGCGGCGTTCGCTCATCGGGATTCATCCGTTAAGGTCGTCTTGGGCTCAAATATTGAATCGTGGCTTACTCAAACTCTCAAGCGGATTCGGACAGACGGAAGCTGTCTCAAAACTGTATCACAGCACCAGCGATTTCTCACCGAAACTCTTTCGTCACCGAATGCCACCTGGACCTTGACTTCCTTCATGCTACCCAAGACACCCCTGTCGGAATTTAAGAGAAATGCCAGCAATCCTCTCGTTGAGGCCATCATAAACTATGAGCTAGTCCATGTTGAGGCTTACGTTGTCCATATCGATATGGTTCTAGAAAACGAGGTCTCCTACAAGCTCACAAAGGATACCATCGATGCGCTCGTTGAGTACCACAAGGAGATTCACTGTGTCGATGCCAAGGCCAACACTTACGACTGGACAGACAAGGACCAGCAGTGCGAGAAGCTTCACGAATATTTTCTTCAGGACATCAACAAGTTCGTCTTTCGCACCCACGTTTCTGCCCTTGAGGGTCTCGAAGAGGGAGGTGCTGGTGAACTCCTCTGCCGTAAGAGTGAGGAAGTCAAGAGCAAGATCAGTGCTCTCATGAAGCCTCTGATACCTCCACCCCCTCCTCGCTTCGTCGAAGCTGTCCAACGACCTGAACTGCTGCCCGAACTGCTGTCTACTCCCACCTTCACCCCGCCTCGTTCTATCGCTGGCTTTTGCTGGAGCTCGCCTCAAGTGATAGCCTCTATCCCTGCCCTCCTCCATCATAACATACTTGCTCCCGCTCAATGTAGTGTCGGTATGGGCATGGGAGGAATTGATGGTATGTGTGGTTATGACTGGAACCAATACCAAGAGTACGCGGCCAACATGTGATAATCAGGGACGAGAGACCTAGAGTATGCTACCAATAGGTGAGGGTTTTGATACACAACCTCTAGCATGTCTTTTGGGGACCTTCTTCTCGGTGTGCAAGATATCGGGATTTTCTGTTACTATAGACATGAAAGGTCAACCATGGGGTAGGTGTAGGATTACAGGTGGGCAACTAGGGCCTCATGCTTTGCTTCCTCTCACTTAGTCAGTCACATTGGAAATTGTTAGATATAGAGAGAATCTTCCCTTGGATGCCATGGCAACAAGCCTCTATCGAGATAGAACGTTATATGAGGCAGTAATGTATAACGTATTCGACCAAGATATCTTTGACTGACTAGGCATTGGGCCTCATCGCATGCTAGATCAGAAAGCCAACATTCAGCTATCCATTCTAGTGCAAGATCGCGACCACATTGGCAACTCCTACGGCCGTCCGGATCACCTTATACCGCGTGACGTTGGAAGAACGAGTCTGTTAATACCTAGAGAAGAACATGGCGATGCTGTACCTAATGAATCTATATCTTCGTACGCGGCCTGGCACTTGGGAACTTGCACGACCGAAAGGAACATACTGTAAAACCTTGAGGATTTCTCGCTCTTTACTCATCGGTCCCATGCCGAGATAATAAGCAAATCAGTGTCTTTCGAACTCAATGAGAAGCCTTTTCTCTCCAGCATCGCCCTCAAGAGTTCGTTTTGCCAGTTTGGTGAAGCGGCGGCGGAGATCGTTGAGGTGGCTATCGCTATTGGTATCGAGGCAGGCGCAAGAGCTATCACAAAACATGCAAGCGACTGGTTGTTCTGACGCTGTTCATGTCTCAAATTAGTTGTTTATTTGGTGTCGAGTAGTTGGATGCTCTAGCAGGGCTAGTGTAAGGGAATAAGATCGTGCTAGGTTTGGAATTCAGGGTCGTCGCTGGAAGCATCGTCGTGTAGGTATCGGTTCGTCAAGTATCTGGCAAGCAACAAAGTCAAACACAGAGCTCGGCGGAGAAATCATTAGAGGAATGTGTATGTTAGCTTAACCATTCTGTTCGCCTGGGTTTGGAAAGGCATACCTTGTGCTAGCTAATTGACGCTCTTTGGGTGCCTATCATCGGACAGCGCGTCTTTAGCTACAAGAACCACTTTATCAACTCAAGCAAATTCGATGAAGGCTGTCGAAAAGGACAAGTTTTGTATATGCACCTTGTGTTCTTGATAGCATGTCCCTCTGGCGCTCGCACCTGAGCTCGTCCTCGCTGGTTACGCTTAGCATCACGAGCCAGTACGGCGTGTAGCTGTCCCCTAGCCACACCAAAGGACAGCGTGTTTATAGAGAAAGCAAAAAAAGGGAAGGGATCGAGCATAAGGTATTCGAAATTAACAAACAGTAGCTAAAGCTCTCTGAAACCCGATGTTTTGCTTTGTGTACGCTGCTGTGCTAGTGTGGAGGTGAAAGAATGTCAAACCAACATTTCGAGTCGACTGTGCAGTAAGTTGTCACCTGAGGCATCATCGACTTTTGCTTGCATTCGAGCAATCAACCACGCTTACTTCACTATCCGTTACTCTTATTAGAGGTTCGTGCAACATTAAAAAGACTAGTCTTAGATTCAATTCACAATGTAGCTAATCTGTCGTCATCATGTATTCAAGTAGCTGGTCGTTGCCTGATGTTCATTTGCCTCTCTAACAGGAGTCATGATGCCATGTCTCATTTTTGGAAGGCAAGTGAGTCGATGGCAAGAGCCGTACCCTCAAATTCTAACGTCGGAATGTCCCACGAGTGCCGGAAGATGCATTGGTATAGATGAAGGGGAACTCATATACTGCTGCCGATCCACATTCTGGGTACTATATGCAGGCACAAAGAATGAGTTTTCGCCCTGCGCAAGAAATGTTAGCCATGGTGATTTCAACACGAGCCCGCGCGCTGAACTCACCCTTCCTAAATTTCGCAACGCTTCGTCATGCTCTTTTTCCATACACCAGATCTGATGAATTATGATAGACATCTCATGGCGCGTCCGCTCAACAGTCGCATTCCGGTTGCCTTCAAGCTGCCACCGCTGAACGTCGAGGTACATCTTGTTGTACCGGCGCCGCTTCTTGTCCGTACTTAGGCAGAGCTTACAGATACCCTCCTCTCTCTTGGTTTCGTAGACGAGCTTGAGGCCGCACACTTCTCCAGTACGGTATTCCTTGCTGCACTGCTTTCGAAAATGGCCCCAACGCCAAAAGCCACATTCCCAGCGGGTTTGCTCAAAGAAGCACATCCTAGTCGCCCTGGTTACTGCGTATATGCAAGTTATTACAGTTGAAAACGGCACGTCACGCAATGCATCCTCGAGGATCTCAAGTAGAAAGGAGTAAATTATCAGAACATAGAAATCGCTCAATGTGAAAAAGCCAATTGAGTGTTGGCGACAACCTTTTGTGTGATCAGTCTAAAGCAACGCTTGAGCAACCAATAAATTGGGCTCTGTAAACCTGGTGAGGATGGAAAGTATTGTCGGTAACCTCCATAAACGTAGATGACACTCGTGGCAGGTTGGCCAATCGGAATTAGTAAACAGAAGCCGCACGTATACTGGAGCGCTGTCGAGCGCCTCTTTGCAGCTCACCCGGAACCTGGTGAATGTTAGGGTCCGGTGAGCATATCTGGCCAATCGGAGCCATTATTCCGATCTTTCATTAGTGCGCTACCCCTAGAAGGGCCTCCAAGCTGGCTAACGAGAACGAAGGTATTTTCTTAACTTTCACAATCCTCACCCCCACAACATCAAAACGCGCCGGTGCTAGTTTGCTTACCTCTCCTCGATGTGTTATATTCCTTATCGATCGACGCCTACCGTGATGGTACCCAAATGACAGTATGCTTCCTTTTCTACCCTTCGCCTTTGCTCTTCTCCGCCCACCGAGAAATCTGGCAAGTCAATTCGAGCTGCCGACGCGGGTGGCTTCACCAGACCACGCTACCCGCAGTATGGAGAAACAAACGATATATTTTGGAAGAGTCCTTGTTCCGGAAAAGCTCGAATGACCGGAAGAGCTGCATCAAGCGCCATGGACTTTTCCTCGTTGAGACCGTTACTAACGGTAGTCTGTTAAGTCCTGACTAGACCTGTCGTTTGTGCGACACGAAGGATCAGCCCCAGTTCTTCGCCGTTGCTGCGAAGAGTTCGGTACCTGGCCATGTCGGGGAAAAAAAAAATCTTCCACAACAGCGAGAACGAATTTTTATAACAACAGCCACAAACCGTGCTTAAACGCTTCTTCGACGGGCTGATTGAATAGCCTGGAGTCTAGCGCATCGCTCAGTGCGTTTTTAGACTGTCATGGCGACCTCGATACCCCAAGAAGGGGCATGGCACGCCGAATTCCGCGACCATGCCACGCAACTCGGTAAATACCTCAAGGACACCATCCTGTATATCGAACGCGCGAAAGACTAACCCGTTCCCTATGATCTGGCTAGGACTATGGCTATGGGCGCACTGTCCCTTGTTAACAAGATCAACAACATCCCAGATGTCAGCACCGTACACGACGCGCTCCGGATGGCGAGAACGGAAGCAAAGATCGCAGCAGAAAGCACGATGCAGGCTCTAGACGAAATCAAGATGGAACTTAAACAAGCGGCAAACACAAGCCAGCGGACGCTGGGAAAAATACGTGAGAGTCATGAAAAGCAAGACGAAACGAAGGCGGCGGCCAAAGAATCGACCGACATCGGCAGAACAATCATGAGACTGGTGAGGGAGGCCAAAGACACAGAACAGCACAATCAATCGGGCACACTGCGAACTTATGCATCTGTAGCAGCTGGAAATGGGCTAGCTACAAGCATGCACAATCCACTGAACCAACTCAAGGCACCTCCATCGCAAGTACTTCGTGAGATCCTAGTAAACGTTCGGAACCCACTTACCGTAGCCAGCCTACGGGCGATGAACCCCCGCAGCCTAGAGGCACACGTAGACCGTGCTATAGAACAAAGCGGCAATGGGCACATCGAGAAGATCAAGACAGCATCAACTAACCAACTGAAAAGCGGTGACCTCAGCATCAAAACGGCTACGACTTCTGACATGGAGATACTCCGACAGTTCGCCGAGGACTAGGAGCACCGACTCGGCATTGGAGCTTCCGTTCGTATCCCAACATATGATGTACTCGTGCACGGCATCCGCACTAGCTCAATGGATGTAGAACGATTTGAAGACATGAGAGATAACATACTACGGGAAAACAGGCCGTGCATCCCAAATGCCGGGATAAAATATATCGGATGGCTCACGAGGACATTTGCGACGAAGAGCGCATCCTCGGTCATCATTGAGTTCACAAAGCCACAGGATGCTTACAAGATCATTGATGAAGGCTTGATATGGCAAGGGGAGGTCTTTCAGTGCGAACTGTATGATAGGTCGTGCCGATTGAGGCAATGCTTCAGCTGTCAGAGATATGGCCACATAGGAACCCAGTGTAAGGCAACAACGAGATGCGGCTACTGCGCTCAAGAACATGCGTCCCGCGAATGCTGCGTCAAGTCCGACAAGAGCGTACCTCGAAAGTGCGCCAATTGCAAAGGTCAACAAGAAGCATGGAGCCATCAATGCGTAGACAGGAAGCAGGAGATGGCCAAAGTCAAAGCGGCGTATGCTGCCCGCCCTAGATACCATCTGGTTCCACAAAGTAGCGCGGCAGTCAACCAGGCAAACACAATGGTGGGAGTCCAGAAGGAACCGACCGGACGAGTCGTGCGGGAGAGAGCACCATCTCTCCTACCCGGCCGCACCCAGCAGGATCGACAAGGAAGAAGCAGGTCGCCGACAAAGAGGGGACAAAAGAGAGTCAACCCTGAAAGCAATACAGTCCCAACCAACGGTGTGGGAGACGAGATCACGGTCAACATAGGAAGTCGACGACCCCATAGGATCATAACACCAACTAGAAGAGCCCTGGAAGCCCTTGACGCAAACCTAATGCGACCACACGGCACATATCAAGCGGACGGCATGGACGTCGATAACCGCCAATGAGCTGTACGAGATCACTTTCAATACTACAGTACAACGTAAGGAAGTCAAGGGATATCGTAATGGCCACCCTACTGCGGGACTCGAAGACCATGGACTTCGATATCCTCGCCATTCAAGAACCATGGGTGAATACCTTTGCAGACACCACTCACCATCCGGCGAAAGATCATTTTCGCCTGTGCTACCCACAGAGCAAGGACGAGGGCCCAGCGAAGGTCTGCATGTTCATCGACAAGCGACTCGATCACTCCAAATGGATATTTGAATCATGCAACCAGTGTATTTGCACGGTAACCCTCGCCCTAGGACAAGGGAACGATACCGGGAAAATCAAACTGCACAACATTTACAATCCCGACCAGAAAGCAGAAAACAGGCAGAGCGTACTACCTCATCTACGGAGAATCCTCCTTTCAGCTCAGCAAAGAGAACAGATAGTTGTAGGGGACTTCAATCTACATCATGAGATGTGGGGAGGCCCGGATGGTCCCAGAACTGAGGCTGATGCGGAGGACCTTGTAGAGCTCATAGAAGATTTTGACCTCACAAGCACTCTAGCGCCAGGCGCCATCACGTACGAAGAAGGTAGTAGACAGGCAACTATCGACCTCTGCTTGGCGACCCTTGGCTTGGCGGACCGGATCATCAGGAGCGAGGTTGATCGCAGCCTCGACCACGATTCGGACCACCTGCCGGTTGTTACTTCTCTTGACACCTCAGTCAAAGAGCTCAGCTGAGAGCTCAGCTGAGAGCCCAGCAGAAACTGGAAAACGGTAGAGGAGAAGAGACTCAAGTCTGCGATAGTAAATCACTTGCCGCCACGGCGAAGACCCAGAACTCGAGGCGCGCTCGACCGATACGTGGAAGAGTTAGTTACAGCTTTGCAGAATGCGATAGATGAAGCCGTACCACAGCGGATATGGTCGCCCAAGTCTAAACGGGGGTGGGACGAAGAATGCACGAGGGCGTTGACGGAGGCCAAGCGTCTCAGACGAATATACAGCCTCTACCACACGGACGAAACATGGGAAGCATACCGAGCGGCCAGGAATAACAAAGGCAGGGTGATCAAGAAAGCGCTTAGGAGAGCGCATCGAGAGAAGGTGGAGAAGGCGTCAAATTCGCCAGAAGCCCTCTGGAAGTTAGCCAAGTGGGCCAGGAACAGAAACACGCAGGCACCAGAAGTGACACCCACGATACAGAACCCAGACACTCTTCAGATGGTCTCAGACCCAGAAGAGAAGGCGGAAATCTTCAGAGAGGCCTTCTTTCCCGTCCCACAGGAAGCTGAACTTGGCGATATCGAAGGCTCAACATATCCGGATCGAATAACGATGCCACCCATCACAGAACAAGAAGTACGGTAGAGCGAGCGATACAAGAAGCCTCTCCATTCAAAGCTCCTGGCCCTGACGGTATCCTGAGCAAGGCACTTCAGCTGGCGGTGACATGGATTAAGCCTCACTTAACGGTGATATATAGCCAATGCCTCAATCCGGGATACTGTCCCCAACACTTTAGGGAGTCAACGACGGTGGTGCTAAAGAAGCAAGGAAAAGATAACCACACCATCCCTGCGTCATACCGGCCGATAGGATTGTTAAACACTGTAGGCAAGATCATGGATGCCATTATAGCAGGTCGGTTAAGTTACATGGCAGAGATACACAACCTGCTCCCTTCAACACACATGCGAGGTCGAAAGCTGAGATCTACCGAGCATGCAATACCGGTACACCACATCATCGACAAGATCTACGAAGCTTGGAACAGGGGGCGAGGGCAAGTGGCGAGCCTTCTCCTGCTTGATGTCTCTGGCGCTTTTGATAACGTATCACACAAGCGGCTCCTACACAGCCTACGGAAGAGAAGGATTGATGAGAAGACGGTCAGGTGGTTCGCCAGCCTCCTTTAAGACTGATACACTAGCATCTCGATCGATGGATTCAAAACAGAACGACACAAAGTCTCAACAGGCACAGTACAAGGCTCGCCCCTCTCACCCATTCTCTACATCTTCTACAACGCAGACCTTGTCGAGAAATGTGACTTGGAAGAGGAAACCACTGCGACTGGATTCATCGACGACGTAGCTATCTTAACATGGGGAGGCTCAACGATAGAAACCTGCACTAAGCTCCAACGGGCACTCCAAAGAGCAGAGCAATGGACGAAAACCCACGCGTCCGTCTTTTCGCCTAGTAAATTCCAGCTGATACACTTCACTAGAGCACGGACCAGAATAGACACACAGCATCCGCTACACACAACATGGGGTGAGATCCCCGCAAAGCAGACTTGCAAGTATCTGAGGCTCATGCTGAACTCGGCACTACAATGGAAACCCCATTTAGGTGAGGTACAGCGGAAGGCGACAAGGGCGATCTCAGCTCTCCATAGCCTGGGAAGCTCGACCTGGGGCCTTACGTTCCAAGACATGAGAAACATCTATCGTGGTGCTATGCTGCCACAGATCATGTACGCGTGCTCCGCGTGGTCGAACGCCAACTGGAAAACACGGAACACGCCGTACACCTACAATACATTGGAGCAATTACAACGTCTACAGGCGCGAGCGGCCAGAGCAATTTCTGGTGCCTTCAAAGCCACATCAATTCCAGTCCTGGATGTCGAGACCTATCTCCTTCCCGTTGAGCACCAGATCTGGAAACACAACGTCGAGTGTCTAGGAAGAATCACCCTCGGGATAGAAACCCTTAGGGAACAGGAACAACAACGCCGCGCAAACCGCATACGAGAGCGGAACATCAGAATGAGCCCACACAGAGCGATACATTGGGCCGACCGAATGGCGCATATCTCGAATACATAACAACAAGAAAAGGCATAGTCAATCACATAAGATAGTCCTTTTGCCCTGTTCACGAGAACCATCTATTCAAAGACTTTCTTCCATCAGCCACTATCATCATGTCTCCTTTCTCATTGAATCCTTGATGAGGTTTCGTAGGTTAAGATCCTTCATGGGGCATGATATAGACCTACCAAGACTGGTTTTCTGACATAATGCTCTGCAAGATTCCTTTCGGGGATGACTTGCGCTCCTGGAACAGCCTTTTAGCCGTTGAGCTTGGATTCCGTCTCACCCCGTGTCAAGGCTGACCCAAATAGTAACATAAGTCAGATCGGGAGTTTCAAATTGCTAAGTCAACAAGTAAACAAATTCAACCGATTTAATCAAGAGCATAACAAAATGGATTGACGTATTATATAATCAGATCCCGATGTTGATTTAATTAACTCGACATCGATCACCAATCCATTTAATATATTGAATTACATTGTGTGATCCTCATCCTTGGGCCTTGCGTTGAAAATTCTCTGTTACCCGTCCTCCTTCCCTACTAATCGTCTTGAAAATCCGGTCGTCTCGTGTTCGGACCTGCCCTGCAGCCATGAGTCCACCCCCAAGGTCCAAAACAAGTGGCTATGGTACTTCACACAATGACAAGGACAGCGCCTCCCCTTGCGTCAGCAGGCGTTGTAACGCTAGCAGGGGCGCATAACCAGAGCTGGGTGACAAGTCACTGTAGCCGACCCAGAATTGAGAAGTAGCATCACCAGCATCCAGCCTCCCAACAATGAGTCGCCGAAATCGTTAGGTGACGTTACTTAGGATTGGCGATTTAATAACTAGAATATCTAGCCATGTAGCCGACCGCGGTTCCTACATAGCCTATACCATTGCGATTACCGTGCTGGCGTAGCCCTTGGGGACGTTTACAATTACACTTAATGCCGTGTACTAAACCCAAGACTAGTTATGTTGTTGTAGTGACCGATGAGGGGGCGTGCTGGCGAAAGGGATGGTCTCTACCCCTTTAGTCAATGCCGTTCCGCCGGTCTGTGGACTATAAGAGGGCATGGCGGATAATATCGACGGTGCTGAATGTGTCAGGCAGATGAGACCCCTGCGAAACAGGCAACAATCAATACTGCGCCTGGTTTTGCTGTCAAGTGATAAATCATAGCCGCCAAGGCTCTTTTCAAGGCGGAAACACCCTGTGGCCTCCTGATTGTGACGCTCTCTGTGCGGGGTAAGCCTTTATGCTATAAAGCTGGTCGCTGCCATGTCTCGTCACTATTTTCATTCATATTCATTCTTTCTACTACGCTTGAACACAATCGCTAGAATACTAATCATCATGTATCTCCCTTCATGGATTCAAGCCTGTTTACCCCGTTGCCTCCATCTACGCGATGAAAGCAATCCAACCCATTTGCCCTTCAACTCTCGTCGAAGCGATCCACCTCCATATTCGAAAAGCTCACCGTCAACCCGGCCCAGTGCCGAAGGCCATACCCAATCCTGTCAGGTTTTCAGTAAATGGGAGAAGTCGGGTGAGGCTTCGACCAACTACACGTATGAAGCCTGGGTATTGCCTAAGACGTGCCTGGGTGAGCCAGCCTACGATGCTCAGATGATATGCCTGCAACATTGGGTCCAACTTCAGAAAATCTACGAATCCGAAGTCAATGTTCGGTGTGTCCTTCAGGTTCCGCCTAGTGATAGCCAAGATACAGAACTCGACGTTTATAATGATATGATGGCCGCAGAAACCCTGGACATGATCTACAAGTCTTGGGATGGGAGAGAAAAAGGTCCTTCCCTCGTTGCTTCGACACAGTCCAACTCTCTTGCAACAATCGACGACGACATTGACAGTATCATTACTAAATCACGGAATTCGGACTCAGAATTCAAGAAAGTGAAAAATGAACTGTTACCCCTCCTAGTAGCCAAAGTTGCCAAATCTCAAGAGGGCTGGCCACTCAAGGAGTTCTGGGAACGGAAGGATGAGATCTTGCACGAAGAAGCTTTATTCCCATTCAAAAAGAATATAGCGGTCGCCGCACAGTTCAGATTACAAGCTGTATCTGCTTTTCAAGCAAGTGATGGACAAACATCACAGGCAATGTACACGTTGAACTTTGTCCCTGAGACGGTTGCCGACAGTACCTACCAGGCTGTGAGGCGTTTCTTTGCTCCTGCTGATATGGCTTTGCATCACAACTTGCAGATTCGGAATAAGAAGGGCCGCTCAGACTCTTACTGCCTAAAGCTAGTGTCATTTGGTGCCGGTGATAAATCACAAGGTGGTGCTCAATGGCAGAAATGGGATGATGCCCGCAGTGGCGATGAAGACAGAACGGACCACACCTTCATCAATGCAAAAAGGCTCACATCGGAAGGTCCCGGACCTAAGCTTGCTGAACAACTTTTTTTGGCTGCAGCCTCGTCGCAGTTGGATCGCACCTCGAGCAAGAAGAGGACTGACGCTAGTCTCTATGGTGATGGAACTGGTTTGGGCATCGCAAACTGGAAGAATTGCCTTGCTTGCCAGAACTCTGAGGCCGTTCGATCAAATTCCGGCATACCGCGAAAGTAATGGGGAACAGTGCCGAGTAACAGAGGATAGCGAGAGGGTCGGAACATGAAGCGGTTGTCGAAGAAGGCGCGAAGCCCTTTTATCTAGAATGATCTCCTTATGCAAGTAAATTCACTTCAACAGTTCTGAGTCCCGACTGTTCGTAGCCTTCCGCTTGGTGATGTTATAACGTTCAAGTTATTTGTAAGCTAACATCGAAACTTGCCTCCATTGATGCATGGTGACGCTAAGGATGAACTTGGCGCTGAACCTATAATAAACGTAGTTGAACTTAACGTCCCACGTCGCTTGTAAAAACGTCGAGATGCGGGAACGACTCCATGAACCACCGGACTTTTTCCAGTACTAAAATTCAGCATCTCTCATGTCTTGTTACAGAATGCCTCGCCCCGTAAGATCCCAGTTCTGTTGCCACCAGTGATCGGTAACACCGCCTGTGACGCCCTCGACTTCAAGTCAATCTGCCTTCCCCTCGATTGCTTTTTCTTCGAAGGTGCTCGCCGTTTCCTGCTCTTCTCCTCTTGCTCAGTCACTTGAACAGCAGCAGGAATGAACTCTACGCCGCGATTGCGGCTATTTAGTCGCGCATGCAGCTTGCGACGGTTGTTTAGGTTATCTCGGCAGTTGAAGTGGTCATTCCCACAGAATTCGCAGGAGAAGCGGTGGGCCCCTCGCCGTGGAAACTATGAAATGTCAGCTACTAGTATTCTGCCAAGTGCTATTCCCGCTATGCTCACGTTTGTTTGTGGCGCTTGAGGTCCTCATTGCGCCGGAATGCCTTGTGACAGCCAGGGTAGTCGCATTTGCACATGGCTCGTCGAACAATGTCGACTCGTGAAGGGGCAGGGTTGGTTCGCTGCTTCTTTGATAGCCGGATTCGGACTGATTGCAGTTCCGTAGGCTTTCTCTCATAGAATGAAAGGTTCGAGGCACCGTGGTTGAAAGGCAATCGAAAGGCATTCTCAGCAGTCTCAGAGTCAGGCATCCTCTGCGCTGGAAGACTCGTGGAGGAGGCTGCTCCATCGACTGCCTTGGAGGAATTCTTCGGCACCTCCAAAGGGTTTAATTAAACGAGATTTCAACGGATAACTTAACCTACATTTATGTCAAACGTAGATGGTGGGGACGTGAAACAGGGCAAGCTCAGCAACTGCTGGTTTATTGCCGGCTTGACCGCTCTTGCAAACCTCGAAGATGGGCTCAATCAGACGTGCGCTGCACACGACACAGGTACATTTCTCTCGACGTCCTTTCATGGTCTTATGAAGCACTGGACTTTTGCTTAGAAGTCGGTGTATATGGCTTTATCTTCTACAGGGACGGAACGTGAACGCATACCATCGTCGACGATACACTCTATCTTCAATCGCCATGCTGGGACTCCCCGAGCCTACGAAGAACGCTCCTGCAACAGACTGGCCAAGTCGACGCCGAGAACGAGTACAAGAGTACGTATCAGACCGGATCGAAGGCCCTTTTCTTTGCACAATGCAAAGACCAAAACGAAACTTGGGTTCCTCTCATAGAGAAAGCTTATGCGAAGGCTCATGGTGACTATGCGGCATTAACAGGTGGCTGGGTTGGAGAGGGATTGGAAGATCTTTCAGGCGGGGTGACCACCGAACTATTCACTTCAGATATACTTGATCCTGATGTGTTTTGGGCCGACGAACTGTCCAAAGTCAACCAAGAGTTTCTGTTTGGCGCCTCAACGGGTTTCTTGGATGGCGGCTACGGCGAGCGCGACGGTATCTCAGAGGGCCATGCCTCCATTGTCGTGGCAGCTCATGTCCTCAAGTCGGGCCAGCGATTGTTGAAGCTTCGCAACCCTTGGGCTCATGTCCGCAAAGGCATCTAGGTCCAAGGAGTGGACGGCATAGATCCAACAGGAACTCGGACATCGATTCGGTAGCGACTCGGCTTTCTGGATCCCTTTCGAAGACCTCATGCGCAAATACTCGCACCTGGACCGCACGAGGCTCTTTCGGGAGGGGGACTGGAGGTGCAGCCAGAGCTGGATCAGCGTCAACGTGCCTTGGAGGGCACGTTATCAGGATCAATTCCATGTTGTCCTGGCAAAGGAGTCGCCATTCGTTGTTGTAGTTTCACAGCTCGACAGACGGTATTTTAATGGCCTCCATGGCCAATATTCCTTCCGCCTCGCTTTTCGAATTTACCATGAAGACGGCAAAGGGGCTCGGCGCTGCGTAGTGCAGTCTCATGGTAACTATTTAATGACGAGGTCAGCTTCAGTAGAGCTGTCCAAGTTGATGCCAGGCGGCTATACTATAGGCATACGAGTAGATGCAGAGAGAGACACATCACTGGAATCAGTCGAGGACGTCATCAAGCAGGAGTGCAGACTCAGGACAGAGAACTTCAAGCTGGCGCAGGTTAGCTTTGCCTCGATATGGCCCATGAGAAGGCCGAAGCCTACATCGGCGAAGTCAATCGCCTGGACCAGAAAAAGGATCGAGAGAGAGCCTCGAAGTGCCGCCGAGAGGAGTGCCGTCGAAAATGGGAGGTACGCCCTGTCAAACGGGTCGTCATAGCGAAACAGAAACAAAAGGACAACGAAAAAAGAGGGCTTTTCCTAATTCTCGTGGAGTAACGGGTAGTACGTCTCATGTGGAGGGCCCGACGCAGACGGACTCAGGGTCGCTGAAGAAGAACCCCAATACTGATATGGGAGGAACGGAAGGCTGCGCCTTGCCAGGCGACGCCAAGAGCGGTGTTATCCTACAGGAGACCATCGTACAGGGTTATAAAGAGAACGGGGAAGTGACCAGAGTTTCCGCAGAGCAAGTTGAGAGACATGGCGGTGAAGTCCGTAAGTTCGTGCATGATGAAAGATCGTCGAGAAAACCCATGTTGATGACGACGTCTTCCAGACACGGTGAGCATCTACTTGCTTCTTCTATATGTGACGAGGCTGGTGATTCTTCGGACTCCCCAATTGATGAGTGGGAAAAACTCTACCGCGACGAACATACTCATTGTCTTCAGAAAGAGTTGAGCGACGTACCTTGGAGGAAGACTAGGTGTGAGCACGATGTGGGAGAGGGTCTAGTGAGAGAGAGTACGGGCAGTGATGACTCAGATGAGGGCCGAACACCGACTCCTTGGAGTGCTGTGTGTATTGTGGGTATTCGAGTTTACTCCGGAGATGATGGTCTTACGCTTCGGACAACACTCGATTCATAATGCTGAAGGAGGGCAGAGAACATGTGGAAAGCCCACTATTGCCATCAAAGACAATTGGAGTTGAGAGATCGAAGATGTGAGATCAACCTCGCTTACCATCCATATTATGAGATCGATGTGCCAAGTGGAACGGTGGAAGAGTCCCGACTAGCGAGAAGCATGTAGCAACCAGACTTTGACAAGAAGAAATCTTAGATGTGACACTGTAGAATTGTATATGTTATAAGGTTGGTACGAAGTCAAATGCACTCTGCCCTTTGTCTGTGGGCTTGATCTGTACGACCGAATGTCATTCTTGACCTTGTTAACTCATTAGGGCTTTCATTATCTGTGTCTAGATGATGATCTCATTGGTTTTTCTGCGTATAATACTATCGTATCATATACTCATTGCAAAGATAAAAAGACCTTGTACATATACGCGAAATCTTCGCTTCATTAGATGTTTCGTTTTTGACAAGCAGTAGTACTTGACATCTCGCCGATCCCTTTCAGATATCCCAAAGGTAGAGAGATTGTGTAAGAAAAATAGCGGAGTGACGTTGAGTATCGATATTAGCCCAGGTGAGCCTAGATCACCATAAATTAGAGCAAGAAGATAATATGGAGTTAGGATAATACTGACAAGATTCGATGGAGGTCTTTTGAGGCTGTTACCGGTATATCTCGACGTCGGAGCCCATGAGGCATGTACCTGAGAACTGCCGCTTTCGCTCTGAACTCGGCCGTATATGTGTTCTGCTCGTCTCTCGGACTAATAGTTATAGAGTACCTTGCTACTGCATCATCATTCGTTCCTCCATTAGCGGTGTTGGGAACGACGCCACACATGCCTACTTTTCCGATTCTCGCGGAGGCGTTCGTCACGATGAGCACCTCGCTTGTGCTGCTAGTCTCGATTTCCACGGCACCTGCTTCCGCGCTCGCTGTTGCCTCCCTAACTTACTTCACCCACATTTACTGATGCTATGGTGGCAGCACTTATGGCTAGATCCCTTCCGCCCGCTCTGATTACCTTGAACGTCGTTTCGCTCCGTCTCTCCCACTCCAGTGCCTTGTCGATGTCTTCGAACACCTTCAGGCTGTGGCACTCTTCCGTGGTATGACTGCCTCATTTCCACTGAAACGAAGCCCTCAAGGCCCATCTTCAAGACTGATGTTAACCAACTACTAGGAATCGACACGGCGTCGCTTCTGGCAGATCTGCATTACTTAGACAGACGACTTATCGATGCCCGATTAGGCTAAAGCATCTCTCTAATGGTGAACCAATAATGAATAGCCACTGTTGTCTTTTATTTGAAACAGGAGAGATAATAGAGAAACAGGGGCAACTATATCTTCTGTATTAAGAACATCAACGAATCCGAGCAGAACTGGTTTAATGGTAATGGTCAACTCGTGAACTTCGGGCTCACCATGAATGATATTATTTGTAGAACAAATTTAGTTTTCGAGATCAGGACCAGCATTAGCGTGACCGAGAACGCTATCTTCAGCCATCAACGGCGTCTAGAGCCAGCAGTGATCGAAAATGGCGCCCAGGTCCTCCATCGACCATGGCATGGACAACACGTCGAGCTCGGGATTGTCGTGACGGGCCAAGTCAACACTCTTCTCGCTCTCTTCATTCTCTTCGTGTCCGGTCGGCCTCAGCAGCATGCATCCTTGTCATGCGTGTGCCCCGCAGAGAGTGTAATCACATGAATGCGGACAGTTTGTACCAGTAAGCCACTCAAGCAGTTGGAGGGCTTCCGTGCTTGCCTGTTGCTGGCCGTGAAAGTACGCCGCGGCCCAGCCCTTGTGGTCGAAGACCACCAAGCTGCATGTGGGATCGTCGCAGTTCCAGTACGTGAAAGACCAGCCGCACTTGTACACATCGTTTTCCGTGCTCGGCGGGGCTGTGAAGTTGACCGTTATTCGATACAAGAGAAGATGCGGAGTGATGAGGTTCTTGAGGGCCATTCGCCTGTCGTTCTCATACCGCAAGGTACTGAGTTGGCTGGAATCCACCTGAAGGCCAGCGTGCTTGCCTTCGGCCTTGAGGAACCACTCTGAATCATCCCAGTCCAAGGTATATCCTTCCTGCGGTGTGTCAAACGCTTCCGCGCCCTTCGGTATGCCCCACCGTGTCGTGAAGTGCTTTCGGAGGCAGTACGGGTCGTGCTGCAAATCGACGCGTCCGGCGTCATCCATACGGACCGGCAGCGAGCACGTACCGACAATATCCACATTCGGCGGCCAACAGCGTTGTCCATGTATGTTTATATCGCCATCGTCATCCTCACATCTGCCTGTCTTCTCCATGTTCTCGTCCTCGTCCTCGTCCTTTTTTTCATCCGCCACGGAAAGTTGTGCCCCCCGCAGCAAGGCCCGGTCCGCGTCTGGTATGCCAAACTGGGAGTAATATTCATAGTCTGCCGGTTTTAAGATGGCGCCTCCTTCGTGGAAATTTTTACAAAAGCTTTCAAGGAGGTTTTTTACGACGGCCTTTCTTTTGTTTTTCTCAACTGTTGACGACGTCGTTCTTAGGTAAGCTATCGGCCGAGCGCAGAGAAAGATAGGAATGACGTACAAGTATTGAACTTTTGGTATGGGTTACGCGTATGTCCGAGAATTTTTAATAGCCTCCCCACGTCTCTGCCTTCGATGAGACGCTTGATACGACCCACACTCCGGGTCTTGAGTTTGTTTTTGAGAAGTATGAGCTTCTTCGAGACTCCGGGCTTCTGGGTGTTGGAGGCTATTAGATGTGCAGCTCGCTTGCTGGCCTAATAACTTGTTCGTTGCCTAGCCATGATGGATAAAATTTGGTCTCATGAGTGTGGATAAGAATATTGAGCACGGGATGAGAGGCGAGGGTAAGCGCCGTTCGGGAGTGACCCAATGTATATAACATAAAGCGCCGTGCTTCTAACGCGTTCTAGGAAGGTCACGTGGGACATACCCTATTTAATTTGCCTGGACAGGAATATGTAAAGTCCGTTCTCATTGTCAACAGGCAGCTTTACTTGAGGCTAAAACAAACAAGGGCGACTTCTCAAAATTCGATTCTTCAAGTAAGCGATGTCCATTCCTCTGTTAACCTCTGATTGCCTGACATCGTCAACTATCGAGTCTTCCAGGGTTCCAGTAAAACCGACTTCCTTACGAATACAAAAAATAGTACACAGTCAATGTCAGTAATCGTTCCAGAGAGTGCCCAAATCCCCTTCATATCCATGGCGATCTTTGCGGCCTGTGTCCACCCTAACTTCACCTCTATATATGCTTCTTCCCTATCGCCGATATCTGTTTCCATACATGGGCAACTTGTTCTGTTCTTCTGTTGCTTGCTCTGTATAACATGTTAATATTTTTTTATTCTGTTATTCTGTTATCATGTTAAGGCTCTCACACTAATCTGTTATAACGGAATAACAGAATAAACAGGATAACTGAAATAAGCTTTTTCATTGCTTTTGTCACGTCAAACGGACCAAAAGGTCATACATTGATCAAACCGGAAGGAAGGTTTCTTAGCCGTTCAGAAAGGTTGATGACTGGCGGTTCGGAAGTCCGAACTTCCGGTTAGCACTTGGTGACATCGATGTTTCCCGAAAAGCAAGTTCTTCAACATAACGGCTCCGGAGGCCCTCCACCCTAGGTATAAGAAACCGACCTATTTTCCACTCGTTAGATAGAGAACCAAGAGCTTCTATGAGAATCCATTCATCGCTCAATGTGACAGCTTTTTATCTCCGGAGAGATCACAAATACCGGAAAGTTTTCACATTAAGATAGTTTACATCTCATACCCATCATTATGGCTTCAGAAAGCGATATTTTATCGTCGATAGGCGACTCTAATTCTCAAACATCTGATCAATTGTCTTCAAACTTCTCTATTATGGATCGGCAGTATCCATATAAAAATAAACCGCTTACCGCCGGCCGCAAACGAAAGACCAAAGGCACTGTGCTTTATGTGTGCCGATTATGCCCTAAATGGAGTCATGGGCATCGAGCAACAGCTGTACAGCATATCAAAAACAGCCATGCTGCACAGCTTCGACCGCCGCCGTCGCCTTCGCCGATATCGTCGAACCAACGCTCATTACCCGCCATGTTTGCATCTATCCCTACACTTGATAGTCTTCGGCAGGTTTTCAATCGGCAGGCATATAATGAAGCTGTTATAGGATTGCTCACACAGCAAAGAACTCCTTTTTCAGCTGTTGAATGGAACGAGTTGAAGGATCTCGCTTTGGCGTGCAATCCGACCATCGGTGATCAATTAATCACGTCCAGACGCCAGGCCATCCGTCACATTGCGGAAAATCACGTACTCTATAGAGATCAGATCAAAGACAAACTAGCAATCGCGTCTTCACCTATTCACATCTCCACCTATCTCTGGACATCGCCACATCGTCACATCGTCACATCGTCACATCGTCATGCTCTACTGGCTGTTTGTGCTCAATGGGTTGATCAGGATTATCAGTTGCAGAAGGCACTTCTAGGGCTACCGGAATGTCGCGGCAGCCACTCTGGAGAGCGGCAAGCTGATCTCATTATTAGTATTCTCGAGACCTTCGGAATCATGTCAAAACTCGGCTATCACACCGGGGATAACGCTACCTCAAACAACACATGTCTGGAGTCCATAGCACGTCGATTGAAAGAGAATCTTAATGTAAGTTGGCGGCCGTTTTTGATGGACTAATCTAATGATGAGTGGTAGATCAACTATGACCCCAAAAAACACCGCATCCGCTGCATCGGCCACATCATCAATCTCTCCCTTCAAGCCTTCCTTCTCGGGTCATCGAATGAAGCCCTCATCGCCGCACTTGAAACCGCATCTGAAGCTACTAGTGAAGACCTACTAATTCTCTTCTCTCAGGCCCTCACCACTAGAAGACGTAGAGGACGTAGACGTCTCTCGAGATCGGACGTTGATGAGGACTATCTAGGCATTGAGGGCATACCTGCGCTACGTAAACTGCACGGTCTGGCTGTTTGGTCACGCTGCTCACCACTTAATAGTCAGCTGTGGGACGATGAAGTCGGTTTGCGACTAGGGATCGATAATGAGACGCGGTGGTCTTCATGGTATCATGTCCTCGATAAGCTTTCCAAAAAGAAGGCGCAAATCGTTCAATTCATGCATGAAAACGAGCAGATCCTCGGAGAGAATCGATTGACGGCGGCTGATTGGGATTTGCTTCAGAAAGCGTACCTATTTCTCCAACCGTTTGATGGGGCCACATTGTGCGCTGAGGGCAATAAAGCATCTCTTTCACGGTCATTATTTCTAATGGACTGCCTTCTTTCTCATTATGGAAACGAGAAAGTGAGTCATTTATTGCGAGGCAGCGAGGACATCTCAGCGGTTGATCCCAGATCTTGAGATATCTCTCGCATGCGTTCTGCGGCCGGGACCCGTCCGGACATCTCATCGCTGGTCTCAACAGCTAAGATAAATGCTAATACGATTATAGCGGCACTACAGCGCTCACGAGGCACGCGATGAACGCATGCTACATGCCATCGATATGGGCTGGTTCATTATGGATAAATACTATACCATGACCGAGGACGTTCCCGTTTATTCCGCCGCTCTCCTTTTCGACCCTTCGAAACGAGACGCCTACATTAAGCAGAACTGGCCGGATGCGTGGTACGACAATGTAATTGGCGGAGCACAAGAGATTTGGGGGGAAGAATACAATATTGAGCTCCCTACTAAGCGTCCAGCCGCTCGGAGCGCTGTGGCGGCCATTGTGGAACACGAGAGTAATAAACTAGCTCAGTTGGCGAGGAATATGAAGGTAAAGACCGCCGTGTTGCGTTCTGAGGATGATTTCGTGACCTTCATTACCGCTCAGCCGATAGAGATCGATTCTACGCCGCTTCAATGGTGGTGCGCATCTGAGCAGCGGAGAAGATTGTTAAAGTAAAAGGGTTGGTTGCGTTGTTGTTTGTTCTAAGTTACATGTGTCTGAGAGGAGCACAGCTCCTTACATAGTATCCACATCCCAGCCACCAGTACGTCGGACCACCTTAGCCACACTGTCTCAACACTCCCACTCGAGCTGCTGTTGGGCTTGATGTGCACGCCTGTCGAGCCTCGTTAAAACCCCAAAAACACCTTCGTGGGTGAAAACTGCAGGGAAAGAGCTATCTCGACATGGGCGCTCAGGATCTCTTAATGGTCTCGTGCAATCTTGGGGCAGTGGGTCTTCTTCTGTCCGCAGCAGATCTCCCTCCAAGTTCATTTTTGCATCTTTCCTCTTAGTCCGATGGAATCCTGAACTTGTGGGTCTTCTTCTTGTCCACAGAGGATCTCCCACTGAAGCCCATCTCTGCAGGTTTCGCAAGCTTTTCTTGGGACCGCAGGTCTTCTTCTGTCCACAGAAGATCTCCTGCCTATGCCCATCTCTGCAGGTCTTGCGATCTTGTGATTGCAGGTCTTCTGTCCGCAGAAGATCTCCTGCCTACACCTGTCTCTGCAGGTCTTGAAATCTTTCTTGAAATTGCAGGTCTCCTGTCCATGATAGGTCTCCCACTTCAGTCCATCTTTGCACGTTCCTCACGCTCGGCACAACCTTGAGATCGTGGATTTCCTTCTACTTGCTTAGAAGCTCTTCCACTCTACCTCATCTTTGCGCCTTCTTCACGTTTCCGTGCAATCTTGGATCTGTGGGTCTCCTGTCTGTCCATGGCAGGTCTCCTCTTTTGGTTCATCTCTGCACCTTCTCATGGTCGTCGTTCTTTGAGACCTAGTGAGTTTCTAAATAGAAGGAAACGATCCTTTGGTAAGGTCTTTGTTAGGCCGTCGGCCACTTGTTTGCCTGTTGAAATGTACTGGAACTCAACAGTTCCATCATTGACCTTCTCTCTGCAGTAATGATGCTGAATATCAATGTGCTTGGTTCTTGTATGGAACTGCGGATTCTTCGACATTGCGATCGCTCCTTGGTTGTCCCCGAAGATTACAGTTGTCTTTAGTTCTGGAACCTCCTTGTATTCTTTCAACAGTTCTTGGAGCAGACCTCGCAGCCAGACTGCTTCCTTTGCGGCGGCGGTTTGCCCCATGTATTCTGCTTCGCATGCAGACAGGGCCACAGTTCTTTGTCTCTTCGAGCTCCAGCTGATAGCGCCCGTACCAAGGTTGAACACATATCCAGACGTTGATCTTCGAGTCTCCAGGTCTCCCGCCCAATCCGAGTCGGTGTAGCCGAGGAGAGGTTGCAGTCCTCCTTGGTACACCAGTTCCAGATTTTGCGATCCCTTGAGGTATCGAAAAATACGCTTGACAGCTGTCTGATGCTCGTCGGTTGGGTTCCCTAGGTGTCGACTGCATAAGGAGACGGCAAAAGCAATGTCGGGTCTCGTCCCCAGCATGAGATACATCAGGGACCCAATCGCCTTGGCATACCACT
>QHKN01000124.1:0-147525 GCA_004366955.1 Fusarium humuli | reverse complement strand
TAAGGGGCGGATTAGTAGTTGGGTCGGTGACGACCAGCGAATCCTCGCTGTTGTATGTCTCTCTTTTTGCGTTCACTTTCAACAGTGAAAGCAGTTCGTTGGATAGACAACACGAGACTGCTTCTACTGTTCTCGTTGTCTCTTTTTTCGCCTTCATTACAATGCGCCCAAGGATTGGTGGCAGTAATTGATCTGCATATTGCTATTCAATATCGTCGATACTTGTCCAGACAATTGTAAGAGCCAAGTAAATAGAAAGTATGAACCATCAGAGGCCGTTGATAACCTGACCTGCTGCACAAAAGGGTTTGCTGCGACGTGATTGATCCCACGGCGTTGGAATACTTATCTAGATGGACGTAGAAAATGCAAAAAGAGATAGTATAACGGCGGAATTAAACCGCCTATGATGGACGAACAGGGAATCGAACCCTGGACCACTCCCAGATTATTCAGATGAATTATGCTAAGGGAGTATTATACCACTAAACCATTCGCCCGGTTTTGGATGCTGGACAGAACGTTATTACACCTCATAGAGCAACGGTCAATCGTCCTGCCCGTTCAGTTAACTTTGCAACGCTTGGGACTTACCGCTTGGCGAGCAATCACTCCACATTCTGTGGTCATACCACTTTCACTATCGCAAAGTACATCTTTTCCCTAGTACCTCTTAATATAAATGCCATCAGGAACGTGAAAGGCACGATAAATTGCCAGCAGAGAAAGAGCAAAGGCGCACCGACAGTCACGTGCCCTCCAGGCAAACACTTTCAGCCGATGCAACTTGCTTTGTCATATCTTACAAGGCTCGCCACTCGCAGTCTTCAAATGCTACGCAAAACAACAAGACGCAATTGTCCGCCTTATGAAAATGGTCAATTTTGGCGTCTCCAGAGCATGCGATACATGCAAGAAGCGCCGTAAAAAGGTGCGCCAACCCATGCTTATCGCGTAATCACTAACGAAATCCTCCGAGCAGTGTGATGAGACTCGTCCAGTAAGAACTAGCGCTAGATTCAAGTCCCCGACCGTTGAAGCTAACTGTGGGTTCCAAGGCTTGTCTTCGCTGCGTCAGGTCGAGACGACCATGTCCGGGTTACAGAGATGATTCTTCGTTGATGTTTCGGCACTATTCTGCAGCAAATACACCCGTGAATACGCCAGCTTTGCAAAGATGGACTCCAAATACGGACCATATGCTTGAGTCAACTGCTATCCATATCTTCCTAGATGAGCTGGTAGTCCGGACGCTTGATCGTAACCAGTCACGAGGCTTCCTTGATGGCATGCATGATACCTTTGCTACATCAGCTCCTGACTCCATGCTTATGTCTGCTGCCAAGGTAGCCGTTCTTGCATCACTAGCCAATCGTTACCGCAGAGACTCACTCTTCAGCATAGTCCGTAAGCAATATGGTCAGCTCTTGAAGGAATATGTGACGTCTCTATCAACACCATCGGAAAGCTCATCGGTAGAGCAGTTCTTCACTGCTGTTCTTCTAGGAATATACGAGGTCAGACTATAAGTGAGAGACTGATGGCGAAGGTTTTGTTGACTCTTTCTAGCTTATGGCATGCAATAGTGCTTCACCTACTCGACATCGCATCCACGTTCAGGGACTCGGTTCCATTCTTCAAAGAGGAATATCATCACCACCATCAACATCCAAGATCGGCATCCACCTTCCGGGAACATGGCTTGTAACTAAGGGCGCAATGGTAAGTCGGTGCATTTTGTTTAGCATATCAGTAACTAACATGGCACCCTCAGACTCATATTCGAGGGGCCGGGATCTTAGGCTCTCCACTCGACGACAACCCTCAACGCTCTCTAGACCAGATAATGGTCAAGTTGACCCCTCTTACCTGGCGCTCTGAGCAGCTCTTGGCTGAACCTTCTCCGTCGAGGGAAGCTCTTTTGGAGCTTTATCGCGATTTAATTGAATTCACTAACGAGGTCGCGCATTGGGGTGATGACCAGCCTCTATCGTGGGGTCCAGAGCTTGCCGGCTACGTTCTGCAGGATTCACCAAAGAACTGCGATACGCCGTGGGTATGCCCTGGGCCTGTAGAAAAGTACTTCGACAGTAAGCTAAGACACAGGTCTCCCACTTCGAATGCAATGCTGACATATCTCATAGTGTACGTTGCAACAGCCTGGAACTCATGGCGCTCACTCTACATAGTCTGGCTCGACCAACTATACCACGTCTCCAATGCTCTCGGACGATTCGATCTCACTCCGCAATTCGTGACCAAAACGACCAACCTGGTCACTGGTGTCAAAGCCTCCATCCCCTACTTCCTTTCTCGCAACGTCGAAGAGTACGTCCAAGAAGTCAACGCTGGAAAGCATACTGTTCACTTGAATCACTTAAGCGGTGCATTCATGCTATTTCATCATATGTACAGTATCGGCAGATGTACGATCGTGGATGCAGAGACGAGGAAGTATCTGGGTGACACACTGAGGTGGATTGGAAACGAGATGGGTATTGGCAATGCGGCTGTTCTAGCTGATTGCTTACAACCTAGCGAGCAAGGACCGTCGGTTATGCAGAGCTCGAAGATTTCTTTTATGGATGCTCTTGAAGGATATTACTTAATCACAGCAAGCATGATGTCGGAATCTCGATAAGTCGGTATACACGAACTTGAGATGGGTGTAATATGACGAGTAATGAACACCATAGCGATAGATCATGATCCCGTACAAAAGTCTCGATAATATAATTCCTAACCGAATTCGGGCCAGTCATTTATATAGTTTGATATGTTTTCATCATGATATCTCCCATCGACAAGACGTAGCAGCAATGAAAGCCTTAGGCGTGGAAATACAATGTGCCCTGGCTAAAGAGTCTTTTGCTCCTCGACATTTGCGACTACTTTCATGACCAAAGCCGACAGCACGTGACTTGCCGCTAGAAATCAGCAAAGAAAGGGCCATATTCCAGAAATGCTCTACCTTTGCAAGCGCGATCGAATTGGGCGCTAGAGATTTGACATCGGGTCGTTGACGTCAACCACTCTAACAAATCGCATGCCTTGGTCTTTTATGAGAGTTTTCTTATAAAAGACACATAGAAAATGAAATCCCTTCGAGCTCTCCACGCGCTCAAGTCCCTCAGACCAGCCACGATGACAGTGACAACAGTCCCTTCAACGCATCCCATCGCCCAGCGAGGTCCATTATCGCAGACACACAACGCACAGCTTCATCAGTCAAGCGATCTTCAATATCAGCGTCGCGAAGCTCATATTCCAAAATCATCAGAGGAAAATGAGCAGCTGTACGTCCTCACGCTCTTCACGGATAAGAAACACCATGAGTACATGACAGACCTGCGAAGACAGTGGTTTCCACCGCATCTTCTTAAAGTCGACGCTCACGTTACGCTATTTCATGCTCTCCCAGGTTCAAAATTGGCTGAGATGAAGCAAGATATCGGTACGATCGCGGCCGAGACAAAGAAATTCCCCATCGTGGTTGATACGAAGGGTGTCTTCGAGATGGGCAAAGGCGTCGGGATCAATGTCTCAACATCGGGCAGCGGTCAGTACAAGTCGGGGAGGATACGACGTGAACTCAGGCAGAAGTGGGAACGATTTTTGAGTAAACAGGATAACAACAAGAAGTGGAACGCACACTATACCATTATGAACAAGCAGGATGATCAGGAGGAAATAAAGAAGTGTCTGGAGTACTTGAGTGAGGGACATGCGAATCATGCCGGGACTGTTGAAGGGTTGAGTCTTTGGTTGTATGACAAAGGTCGGTGGAAACCGAATGAGGTGTGGAAATTCATGGATAGACCTCCTCCGGCTTCCAAGAGCGCAGATTAGAAGCTAGAGGATAGAAAGAAGGTTTGCATACAGTCCTCATAATAACCCATGCATACTGTAGAGAATGATGCCAATACATTGAACATGACTTCACGGTGCTGTCTTGAAACAGATTGCCTTCAAGGTCGAAGACCAATATATCATGTCGAGAGGGAACGGTTGGATGAATTGGTCAACGCGTCGATACGCGAACAAGGATACAGGAATGAAGGCGACGGGCAAAACGGCAAGAAAAAAGGGCTCGCGAGAGAAAATCATTACACAGGATGTGGGTTTTGCGGAACAAGAAAAAAAGAGTCGACAACGGCAGGATTCGAACCTACGCGTGCGAACACAATGCCTATGATGTCTCAGAAGAGATAGCAGGGCATCGCCTTAACCACTCGGCCACGTTGTCATATCTGCAAGTCTGAACTTTTGCATTATATACCCGGTCTGCATTACTCTATCCTATTTGCGCAAGATATCAGCTGTGGAATTTTTGTCGCACATATTGCGAATATGTATGACAATAAGAAGATGAGTTTTGCTGGTTGTGGCTGCCATATGGCGAACAGTGGTGATTTTGCGCAAACTTTGCTGCAAGGGAGAGAATTGGTTTCAGATTTCACTCGCAAACTCCCCAGCTGAGCACCATCAAACAACAGAACAGCAGCAACAAGTGGTAAGGAAAAATATTTTAGGGGAAAATAAGAAGGCAAAATGGAAGAATTATAACTCATGCCATAGCACGAAAAAAACCCGTTGCAAAGAGCCTACATACTTTCAGATTGCAATTGAAGGTTCATGTCATAGGGTAGGTTTCTGAGTGAAGAGAAAAAATAGAAAATTGCGACGCTAGTCTAGTCGCTACTTAGCAGATAGGACACATTTAGTGTGGCAAGCTCGAGCTTATCTGTTAGCGAAGGACAGCCCTCTCTTTCTTAAACCCAGGACAAAAATTACTGTGATCAATTTAGCTGATCATCGCAATTGAAGCAACCACTCTGCTGTTGGTCGCAAAGATTGCCCCAACTTAAACAGAAAGAACTCTCGACCATCCATGATCAGTCATGCAAAAACTCAAAAAGAGAAATGCCTGTACGAACAGACGGCTGGAACTCTCCCGCCGGGAATTGAACCCGGGTCTCAAGCGTGACAAGCTTGCATACTGACCACTATACTACGGAAGATGATAACTGTTGAGGCAGTTACTGTAGCGGAGTTCGATGTCACGTGTGACGTTGTGTTGGTAAATGAAGGATACACAACAGAGTGTTGATGTTCTTGCACGGTCTTTCGGTGTTTCTTGCCTGGCTGTTGGTTAAACTTTTTAGCGAGGCCAATTTCTTACTGCGGGCTGTAAGCAATGCGACCTCCACCGTGCAGGGCGACCCTGAACCTGGCCGTCAGCAATAATGCAGTGCTACGCCGGATGAATTATTTACTGTTTCGCGTTTCATGCTTTACTCTGTCTGTTTTCGTAGCGGGCATCAACTCCATCGAGTAAACTTACGAACACAGTACTTTCTGCACCAACCCTTCAATTGATGTAAGTCTGCCGATCGAGGCTGTGTTTCACCGACAAGAATGACCTCTCCCAGGTCAATGGCTCAGTGTTTATCGGTGAGTTGGTACTACAAGGCTATGCCATGTTCCCCCCGCTGAGGTGTCCCTAAACAATAATCCTTCGCGGCATGCATGACAGTCGACCGCCTCAATTGAAGGTAGTGTTTATTTACGGTCTTATTTTTGGGTCTCCATCTCTTGTGCGCTGTCTCTCAATATTTACGGATACACTGCATATCAACCAGCTTTGCATTAACAGCCACTGCCATTACCGGCTTGCCATTCGTTGCTACCCTTGGGCTTGTGCGATGCCAAGAAGCACGGATTGCAGACAAGGTTTTGAGCTGACGTCTTGGGCGGATTCGCTGCACGGTTGATCTTCATCTTAGAGAGGTTGGGGTTTGCGAATAAATGAACTCGGTTGCCCGCCTCCTTGGTTCTGGTTCAGAGTTTACACAACCTTATCAGCCATCTATCTAATCATTTACTCTAGTTACAGACATCCTCAATTCACAATGCCTTCTTTCGCAAACACCTTCGTCGCTCTGGTCTCCCTTCTGGCCATCTCCAGCGCTGCACCCACTGTTGTGCCCCGCGCCAGCAGCTGCCCCTCCACCGGCAAAGCTCGAGTCGAGCCCTCAGCTCTATACAACGTCTACCCCAGCGCACCCAACGTCGCAAAGAAGTCACCTGGCTTCCACATCGAGACCTACAACAACGCTTCGCAAGTTGAGCAGCTCCTCGTCTTCAGCGGCATCCCCGCCGAAGCCAAGTCTTGCAGCGTCGGCTGGGCTCAGGGCGAGCGACCCGAGCGCATCTTCATCGTCAAGGGCGGCGATGGATTGACCTCTGTCAAGCAGCTGTCTGGCTTCCCCGACGCCAAGAACGTCAACTACAACACCGCCAAGAAGTTTGATACGATCGATGAGTCTGTCGGTGCTGCCGACTTTACCAACTGGGACGATCTTCCTGCGCAGGGACATATCATCGGTAGCATTGACTGCAAGAGCTCCATCTACCTCAAGGCAGCTCTGCGAAACCCCGATGGCAACACAAAGGTCTTCCTCGAGCAGAACAGCAAGAATGGCTTGTACATTGAGTACAGCTGCTAAAGTATACGTCGCTCGCATACAAGCACTTCAATTCTTAGTACATATTCAATTATAAGGACACGGGGTTATTTTTTGGGAGAGGACATCTGGGACGGGATGGATGGAAACATAGAGGATGGCCAGCCTTGGCCTACGACACGACATGAAGCACCATGACATAGAATTAATTGAACGAGCTCTTCAACGCCTTGAACTTTTGATCAACAATGATCGTCTGTGTTTATTTATTTACCTGAAACAAGATCGTCATTGATTGACGGTCATGTCTTGTGCGGCAGAGATGCAACTGGTGGAAATGCTGAGCTGGAGAGGAGCTTGGATTGCCACCCAGTAGTAGTGATGTCATGGCAACAGCTGCTAATCAATTTGGCTTTCTGGAATTGTACCAGAATTGTGCAAAGGATGCGCTCAGAATTGCCGGCTTGCGCATTGATGTTTCTCAGGGAAGGTTATTGTAGCCTAATCTGGAGGAGGGTAGTGGGATGAGTGCTGGGTTGGAGCCAGCCCCAGGGCCTGCAGCATCAAAACTCAGCAGCGACAGAGCTTCGGGCTCTGCGACGTCAATGTCCTGATCAATTGATGGCAACTGCACAACTCATCTGCATGTTTGCATGTTTGAATTTCCAATAATAGCCTACCCATGCAGGGCGTAGACTGGCTGTTGTCGACCGTGAATCGTACGACACATCGTAAGCTTGTCAGTCAGTGTCAGTGTAAAATCGCCAAAATTTCACAGGACCATCACGGAGCGGGATTTACTTTGACAGCGCATCTTCGTCATTTGTAACATTCGACTCTTGTTTCTAATTAGAGTCTCTTTCCTCATGTTGCAAACAATTGAGCTGTCTACCATAAATCCCACCGGGTAAAGTGCACAACATTTTTGTGGTCATTCCCGAGATTGGTAGAGCGGTGGACCACCAACTCAGAAAAGGGATAAACTCGTCCCCACTGATTCTCCTGTTGTCAGGTTCTCATTGGTCTTTAGCCTCCCTTCCCCAGTGTAAACTTAGGGGTAAAGTATCTTTTTCTCTGTCCCTCACTTCAGGGTCCTTCTCTTGCTCTGCTCTGCTCTGTCTGTCCAACATCACAATTCAACGTTGAAGCTGACTGGACCCTGACTACGCTAGCCAACGTAGCCCCTCATCCCCTTTCTTCCTTCACCCTCTTACTTTCTGGGGACCTGTGATCTTTTCGACACAGATTTGACTTCAGCAAACATGGCGGAACATCTCGTCTTCCACCCACAGCTCACAAAAGCCGATGCGCTGATCCTCGAGGGGTTGCGCCAAGACATCAACGAGTACAAGCCCAGTCAAGATGCCCAAGCCCCAAAAGGTGTGTACAACAGCAGCCTGTCTCAGTAAAAACAGTAGCTAATGCAGCCAACAGCCCGCGATGAGGATCTACTGCGCCATCTGCAAGCCATGAATGACCCCAAGGATGCGCACTTTGAGGAGAGCATCACGAGTTCTTGGGACTTTGATCAGATCAAGTTGCCACTTTTCCTCGAGAAGTTGGTGCTGCGACCGTACGTGCGGATCGCCAAGTCTATTGTCCGTGTCGACACAGATGTGATTATGCTCACGCATCTTCTGCTGTACTTCTCAACGTCGTTACCCAGCGCTATTATGCTGTACCGCAATTTCTCGTGGATTCATGGTATTCTGCATTTTATTATGCAGTTTACATACATGGGCTCATATACACTGCTGATGCACCAGCATATCCATATGCGCGGTGTTCTCAACAAGCGTTTTGCTCTGTTTGATAGCTTGTTTCCTTACATTACTGACCCGTTGATGGGCCACACCTGGAACTCATACTTCTATCATCACGTCAAGCATCACCATGTCGAAGGCAACGGACCCAACGATTTGTCGTCAACAATCCGATACCAGCGTGATAGCTTGCCTCACTTGCTCCACTACATTGGCAAGTTCCTCTTCTTCGTCTGGGCTGAGCTTCCACTGTACTTTATTCGAAATGGAAAGACCATGACTGGACTCAAGGCTATGTTCTGGGAGCTTTCCAACTACGCTTTCCTCACGACTATGTTCTGCTTGAACCGAAATGCTACGATTTGTGTCTTCCTCATGCCGCTCGGACTTATGAGATTGGGTATGATGATGGGCAACTGGGGACAGCACGCCTTTGTGGATGAGAATGAGCCTGACTCTGATTATCGCTCGAGTATCACTGTCATTGATGTCATGGTACGTTCCAACCCCGATCTCAGTTGAAAACAGATACTAACTATTCTATTCACAGAGCAACCGTCAATGCTACAACGACGGCTACCACACCTCTCACCATCTTAACCCCCGTCGTCACTGGCGCGAACATCCCGTGCATTTCCAAAAGTCCAAGCACACTTACGCCAAAGAGCACGCCATTGTCTTTCACGACATCGACTACTTTATGATCACTGTTAGACTTATGATGAAGGATTACAAGACACTCGCCAAGTGTCTTGTGCCCATCGGCGACCAGATTGGGTTGACTTTGGATGAGCGGGCTGCTATGTTGAAGAGAACTACACGACGATTTACCGAGGAGGAGATCCAGAAGAAGTTCAAGAAGCAGTAGATGAGAGTTTGCATGGAGATAAAAATATGTGTTTTGGAGCTGGCGGATACACTATCGTTCGGATAGACAAATGCATACAAGGGAGTTTGTCGTTAATTTGATCTTTGTTCGAAACCTATAAGTCTTAGCTATGACTGATGTCGCTGCAATAATTGTTATGAAGAACACGCCCTCAGTGTATCAGAAGAATGGGCCCCACAAGAGCATACGAGATGAAATTGATTGTTCACTTTATGATAGCTTAGATAAACACTTAGACTACTTTATCATAGTAGCTTAAGCCTTGGAAGATAATTCTTCTGTCACCCACTGGAACACATATGCGAGAGATCGTAGGTCTACTCCACTGGACGTCATCCTCACATCATCACCTCACCCAACAACCGCCGCTTCTCCCGTAGACTTACTCTTCTCAACTACCAAAATGGCATCAACTCAATACCTACGTCGAAGCACCGAGCCCCTCGCCCACGATGTCATCACTCTCCTCAAACAAACCCACTCAACCGTCGCCGTCGCCGAGTCTCTAACCGGCGGCAGCATAATGGCAGCCCTTACCTCCATCTCCGGGTCTAGCAGCGTATTCCGCGGCGGCGTAGTCTCCTACGACACGGGTCTCAAGACTAGCATTCTCAAAGTCGACAAAGACATCATTTCTCAGCATGGGGTCGTTCATGAAGAAGTCGCGCGGCAGATGGCGACTGGAGTACGAGACGTTACTGCACTGGACACGCCTACTACGTGGGGAGTAAGTACGACAGGCGTCGCCGGGCCGGAACCGCAAGATGGGAAGCCTGCAGGGACGGTGTTTATTGGGATTTCGGGAGGTGGGCGTGACAGAGCTCTGGGACCGTTTCGTTTTGAGGGCGGACGGGATGACATTCGGAGGGAGACGGTTCTTGAGACTTTGGAGCAGTTGAAGAAACTACTCAATGATAGAACGATGGACTCTTCTTAACTGAGACGACATGATGAGAACGTCGGTTCACGAATAGGCGGGAACTAGATACATTGCTTGGTAGTCAATGAAGACAAGAACACTTTTGATCAACTACTTTATACGAATAGTCCATTACGCTTGCTATAAGGTTCTCAAGTAAGTATCTTAATAACTTTGAGATATAGGTCTTTGGTTAGAGACTAGTCAACTAGTCGGAATGTAGTCAGCTTGCATCCCGGACTTTGGAAAATCGAGATTGTCCGATACTCAGAGTCTGGAGTTAACAAAGCCTAATTGCGCGCCTGATATTTGTTACTAATATCCTATTTGTAATCAAGCAGATCTGCAAGCACATTGCCATATTATTTGCTCAACTTTCTTAGGGGTTCGAAATTGCTACAGCGGACATAAGCCACAGCGATCAGACATGCAGATGTAGAGAGTTTATGTCATGATGGATATATCGGATTTAGAAACTATATCGAGAAGAATGCTTACCAGTGACTCCATATTGCTGGAAAGCGATTATTAGAAGAATGGGATCGAGCTGTATAATAATTTCGTATAAGACGACGTCGTTTAACTTCCAGTGTTGCATCCGGTCTCAAGAACCGAAGCCAGCGTCTCACCAACCAACAACTTATCATGATGCAACTCAAGTCATTTGTTCTCACGCTACTTCCACTACTAGTGAAAGCAAGCCCAACTATTGGACACGATGGAGTCGCCTCGCTAGTGGTAAACACAAGTGCTGGCATGTTTGCCCCATACTTCTCTAGATATCAACCGAAAGTCGCATCCTTCCTCGACATTCCGTACGCAGAAACACCAACCGGAAACCTCAGATTCTCACCACCAGTAGCGAAGTACTACCCCGGCGATAAAGTAACTCACGCCACGGAACTCCCTGCTGGGTGTATCCAATATGTCCCTTCTTTACTAAGAGGAGCTGTTAGTGATGGACCTGTCACTGCTGGAACCTTTCAACGCGGAGATTACGCGAATACAACTGAAGATTGTCTAAAGCTCTCAATCTTCTCTCCCAAGAAAGCAGTTCGCCAAAATGAGGATGACAAGTCCGAAGCGCTACCGGTCATTGTCTGGATTCACGGAGGAGGTTATTCCATCGGCGGCACCAACGTCCCTTACCAGCTTGCCCCAAACTGGGTACAACGTTCCCAAAAGCACATCGTTGTCCAGGTCCAGTATCGTCTTAACCTTCTCGGCTTTCCAAATGCTGCAGGTCTAGCAAAGGAAGGCAAGAATCTCAACCTCGGCCTTCTCGATCAACGCCTCGCTGTTGAATGGGTCCGTGACAACATCGCTCGCTTCGGAGGCGATCCGAACCATATTACATTCTGGGGCGAAAGCGCTGGGGCTTATGCTGTTGATGGATATCTTTTTGCATGGGCTGATGATCCTATTGTGAGGGGAGTCATTGCGGATTCTGGGAACGCTTTGGCTATCGAGGGAGTGCTTGGCGATGCGAGGAATCATACTGGGTTCACTAACTCTGCGAAGGCCCTGGGTTGTGGGGACTTGTCTTCTGACGAGGAGCTTGAATGTATGCGACAAGTATCTGAGAGTGAGTTGAAGAGGTATCTCCAAGCGGGGGTTGGCCAAGGAGGTGCTGCTGTTGATGGCCTCGGCGTCTCGGTTATTCCAGACAACATCACAGTGTTTTCCAACTATACCGAGAGGCTCTCTAAGGACTCTCCGAAGTATCCTGTTCATATTCCCGTTCTGATCGGAACCAACACCAACGAAGGAGCTGCTGTTATCCCATATAATTTCACCGGCTACAGAACGGCAACTGAGATACCGGACGCTCTCAAACCTCTTGCCGAAAGATTCAGCCTCAATCTGCAATGCAACACACTCAAAGAAACTCGTCTCAGGGCTGAAACAGGCGCTGCAACCTATCAATACCTCTACGCAGGCAGCTTCACCAACATCTCGCCGTTGCCATGGCTAGGGGCTTATCATACTGCAGAGTTGCCCCTCATCTTCGGAACATACAATGATGAAGGGCCATCTACTGAGTTTGAGCGCAGGGTAAGCGAGAGAATGCAAGATTTGTATCTCAAATTTGCTAGTGATCCTGCGCATGGGTTAGAGAAGGCTGGATGGCCGGTGGCAGAGTCGAAGCTGGAGGGATCTAAGCTCGTCAAGTGGGCTGCTGATGGCAAGGTTGAACAGGTTGTGGGAGTACAAGATTTGGTGAATGAGTGTATCAAGAATGGGTTTGCCGTGTAGTATAACACTGGCATCAGGGGATCAAAAAGATCGTTAGCTTAAGACACAAGGGACGGAATCTCAATTTCTTGCTCCAATGCGGACTCAGGCACCTCTATCTTGGCGTGATAAGCCTTGGATGAAAATCAGACTGGTTATCATGCATCATCGTCAATAGCCTCGGTATTAATTATCTTAAGAAGCAAAGGTAGTCCTGTCACAATGTAACCTTACTTGCAGATTCTGGAAGGTCGTTATTCCCTTCATCGTCTTGATTGGCGCATCCAATTCTACCCCTCGAGAGACCTGACGATCACTATCGGTGTACCAACAAATTCGCCAAGACAGACTAACAATTATCCCGTGAGGTAGCGACACCGGGAAGCCAAGCCTTCTTATGTATGTAACGATAAGACTGGACGCAGATTCGGTCGCTTCAAGATGGTCGTAGCTCGTTGCAGGGGTTCACCAAACAAAACCACGGAGTTCATGCAAAGACGGTAACCCAGCCAATCGGAGGCCCTACTCTTAAATCTAAATGTGTACCCTAGAGGGAAACACTCCGTGATGTTTTAGGAATGTGCCTATGTGCCGGCAGATGAAACCTCTAAACAATTAAGGGTTCGCATGATAGGCGGAAATAATGCCGACTCCATATAAGCTGTGTGATATAGATTGGCTTGGGATGAGTATATATGAGCCTCAGATGGCCAACTTCAGGTCTAGCTCATCACGAACATCCCCAAGCCTCACAGATTCAGTGCGGTCAACATGCGCTTCTCTACCGTCTTCACAGCCCTCGTGGCCTGCGTTTCCACCACCGACGCTGCCATCACCTGGACCCTCGAGAAAGCTGCCAACCCAACCGCCGACCAGCGCGACGCCTATGGCCGCATCGAAAACGCCATGCGTCTCGCTGCCGATCGCTACAACCGTCTCGGCAGCGCAAACAAGAACATCCGCGTCTCTTACAACACCGGCGTCCCCACTGCCGACGCCAACTACAACGGTAGCCTACGCTTCGGTGCCAACCGTTCTTTCATGAATGAGCGTACTGCCCTGCACGAGATCTCTCACACTGTCGGCATTGGTCAGACTGCTGCCTTTGACCGAAAGTGTGCGGCGAATGATTGGCCATCTGCGACACAGCTCCTAAGATCTTGGGACGGCAACTCGGCCAAGATTAACTGTGGTGGTGGACATATTTGGCCTTATGGTCTTAACTACGACAATGAGTGGAGTGAGACCAACGCCAACCGACATGTGCAGCTCGTCAATGCTATGATACGGGATGGAATGTAAGGGATGCGGATGACGAGAAACGATTACCTTGGGACATTTTATGGAAATTTCAAGCCAGTACATATTTATGAATTGCAAATACTGTTCAACCTTATTATTCATTGACCCAAGATTCATGTATTAAGCCATTGTTATTTTCAAATGCCTTGAAACTACCCGGTAGAAGTATGAGCTGATACCGATTTGGAAGAATGTATGATCTGACTAGCTCCTTTACTCATGGTCCAAGTTGATGTCTTACCGTATTGAGGCTTGAGGTTCGTGATTTGATCCGGGAAGTAAGCGAGGAGAAACGGTGCTGCATTGGCCACAAGTTGTATTGTATCATCAAGCCCAAAGAACCAAGATGGACTTTGAGTCATAATTGATAATGCCCCAGTGTCCGTCCTCGCACCAATTGAAGCGCCGGCGCAATTCCGAAATTATAGACGATGCGCGGAAGACTTTGTAAGTTTTCCGGTTTGTTAGAACCAAGTTTCCCTTTCGTCCAGAACGAAGATCACATCTCGCCAACAATCCGAAGGGATAAATTCCGTAGATCAACCCATGATGTTCAAAACAAACAGAAAATGACGTCTTGGAAGCGAGGATAATCCTTCACCACGTGAAATTGGCTCATGCGATTTTCCTTGAAAGGGGAACAGGCTGGTTATGAAGCAGAGATCAAGGAGTTCTGGGAGAAGATCAACCATGAGTCCGGAGATCTCGGTCAGGGTGTTCCTGACGATCGCTGTCAAAATCAACGGCTCTTTCGTCATGGGCGCTCAAATCTGCCCTCAGAAAAACAGACTCATTTGGTGATAGTGGGGCACCGTTGCATTGATCCTACTTGATCGACCATAACCCCCTCTCTCATGAAGGTCGTTGTTCTTTGACCGTGAAAGATGATTAGTAACCCTTCCGGATAACTCGGCCATTATCAGTTTGCTTTGACAATTCACTAAGCAGTTGACTTATTCTTTAGCCAAGTCTTGGCTCTATCAAAAAGTAAAATAAAAGAAGTCATTCACAGTTGTTCTGACTCGTCTAGCCTCCTCTCCACCCAATGACACCTCAGAGTGATATCGTAGCTTCGACCCTACGCATTGACCACGATATAGTTATCAAAAAATGTCGATCTCTGGCGGACTAAAGCTGATTTGTTTAATTGTGATCGCCCGCCGGCAGTTAACGCACGTTTCATTTCGTTCTACGTTTCAAGCTAAAGAAACAATTCGTCTAAACATCCCACAAAAGACCCTTGCTCGTCAAATTCTCCTTGTCCGTGACTTCATCGTCGAAGATCTAATTTTCGGTTATGGCGGATATCCGTAATAACATCTCCTTTCAAGGGTGGTGGATAGCTGCTATATGGGTGGACTCACAAGAATTCTCAAGATATATAAGGTTGAATGTTGTCTCACTTTGTAGATGCTCTTCACTCACAACTCTCGCTTTAATCCAGTCACTCTTTAATCTAATACACAACTCACCCAGTCACTCTTTATTTACTTTTATTAATACCCTTCAAAATGAAGTTCAGCCTCTTCTCCGTCGTTGCCCTGGCCTCTGCCGCCATGGCTGCTCCTGCTGTTCAGGTCCAGGCCAAGGCCGGCAAGGTCGAAGCCGCTGTCCAGGCCCGCCAGGTCGCCGATGTTCCCGTTGTTGGTGGTGTCACCGAGACGGTCACCTCTGGCACCATCACCAAGAGCGTCACCAAGAAGATCACCGGCACCAAGGTCACCAACACTGGAGGCGTCGTCAAGGTTCTCACCATTGCCGTCGACGAGACCAAGGTCCAGACCAGCTCTATCAGTAAGTCCGCTCACGACTACAGTAGAATTACAAGTTACTAACCCATCTGCAGAGCAGACCATCTCCAAGGTCAAGGCCGGTACTCTGAGCAAGGCCGCTGCCATCACCCACGTCCACGAGAGCGTCTCCATCATCAACGACCTCCTCACCACCGTCGTCGGCCAGCTCAAGGATCTCGTCAAGATCGACATCAACCTCCCCGACGTCCAGGTCATCCTCGGCCTCGTTATCAAGCTTGTCCACGAGGTTGTCGGTATCGCCAAGGACATTGTCAGCACTCTCGGCATTGACAACATCCTCGCTTCCGTCCTCGAGCTTCTCTTCCGCCTCGTCGCCACTCTCCTCGGCCTCGTTACCGAGCTCATTGGCGACATCGTCCCCGGCGTTGTTGACATTCTCTCTAACGTCCTCAACACCCTCTCTGGCACTGCTCTTGGCCCCATCATCACCCCTGTCTCTAACATCTTGGATGGTCTTACTGGCACCCTTGCCCAGGGCACCACTGGTACCAGCGCTTAAGAGGTTCAATTGGCACGATTAGTATATGTCTTTCGATAGGATCAAGCGTAGAGTTTAGACATTAGCGCCGGCTTATATTCTTAATTCAATGGTGTATTAATCCTCACAACTCTATTATTGCATGCTCAGGTGTATCCATTACTCATTCCACCGTGATCGGTCGTGTCGCATCTCAATTACACACAATCTTGTAGCTGCCGAAAGAACTCAAAGTCGCACGACACTGACCATCCTTGATATCCTTCTTTCCACGCTTACAGTTCTTGTCATGGTAGAGAACCACTATCAAACGTCAGTCTTATGTATGTCACAACAGCTTAATGTCACTTACATTTGCAGTTGTAGGCGTGTTCATTCTGCTTGACAGATCGAATCACGTTGGAGAACTTGCGACACTTGCCATCGTCATCGCCGTGGAGGGTCAATTCTCCCTCGTTATGATCGTTGTTCTTGGCACCGCAGTCTCTGTCTCCCCAGATGCGAGCAGCAATGACATTGGCGTTGGGTGGGGGCTTGGCGGCAGGGTCAGCAGCGACGCCCATGGCAAGGGCTGTGAGAGCAGTGAAAGCGACAGCGAAATGCATATTGGAGGTGATTATTAGATAATATGTAAGTAGAAGATTAAATGTTGTGTTATTGTCAAAAGACTGCGAATGTTGTTGGTGATGATGATAAACCGAAGGACGACTGTTGACCTTTATACTTCTGTGGATATGATATATGCACGCATCGTGTTTGTTGATGTAAGTAACGTAGCAGCATGAAGCCATCTTCATTCACTACGTCACCTTTTTGGGGCTGTAAAAAGTCTCGGTGTATTGGTAGCCTCAAAAACCTCGGATCACCGAAGGATACGAGCGTTGTTGTCAGCACTAACCAGCGTTGGGTTACCTTGCCTCTCGTATCATTTCGAAGCTGTTTTACAGACGCAGCGCAATCCCATCGTATAGCAGTAACTCGTGACTGTATATGTGGTTAACCAAGGATTCGATGCTAGGCATCTTATAGATAATCGTATGGTGGTTTTGATGTCTGTAGATGGCACGGCATGCATCGCCCGCCATTTCCAGCAGAAATGTCTCATTTCGACAAACAGGACGTTCTAGATCTACTTTCTAGATACGAATATGCATATATCCTATATAACCCTCGCCTTATTGGCCAGGGCTATCTTCAACAGATACCTCTACTTGTTGCCCTACGTGTTGCATGACTACGTCCATTGGCTTCGTGTCGTGTACGGGCCTACCGGCAGCCTCATTGCTAAATTTAGCATAGCATGAATTCTCGATATTTCCACCCAGCCATCATCCTTGCCGATGACCCGAATGAATAAGCAAACGGTAGGGAATCTTTGATGAATAAGGGCTTAGACGAGCAACATTCGGAGGCACTTTCCAGCTCGTGTTGTGGAATTGTGCAAAGAGATGTGTCTTAGCGGGTACGGGTGATCACCAGCACTAATTAATAGTGGCCGCCTGTTAAAATAGTCAGCTCAATCGGGCTGCTTACATGACATGCCATCAGAGTGTTAGAAAAGTTGGCCACCGGGAGCATTACCAAGGGACGAAATGATTTTACCACCTTATGCTAGCTTATACTAGCACTTGGGCTATCTACATTATTTTGGCGGCCTAAGCCATAGAGGATAATTGTTCTGTCATCCACCTGACCGCTTACGTGCGACTTTGCCAAGTTCACTTTGTTAAAGAACGTTTCTTACTTGACTCAGATCTTAAGGATAAAACCTTGCTTGATCGATGGGACATCCACGAGGCACGCACAAACGAGCAACTTGGTATGTATTCTAGCTCTAGGTATTCGATTCATTGATTGTTCTGCAAGTACATGAAAAGCCATCGATCGTACTGTTAAAACTCAGTCCACAGGTATATTTATAGAATTAGAAGCAAGATCGATTACAGTTCCCTTTCTGCCTTATCCTTGTACTATCATGTCGGACAAGGAAGCGTCCTCGAGGAACTCCTATGGTGAGCCCTTGTCCAACCAACACTAACACGTCAACACTTTCGATCCACCATTCAAAACCTTGACCACATTAGGCCTCTCATACTTAGCAGAACTAGGATCATTCTTTTGCTCCTCCTCAAGTGCCCACTCGATTGACCTATGGGTATCAACCGTCCACAGGGCTCTCATGATAAACCCACTGTATGCCATATGGGCGGAGTGAGAGACAACCCAATAGTCAACACCACCGACCTTTCGATGTAGCCCAAGCCCTCCCTTGGCACCATAAGTTGTCATGCTACCAGCTGTGTGACTCTCCTTCAGTCCGTGCAGCATAGCCAACTTCCTCGTCTTAGGCTCTGATTCGAGGAAGGCGTTGAGTGTCTTCTCTTCGAGATTTACGCCATGAGGGGAGTCTAGGATAGCTTCGTGAACTTCTTGACCGTCGACTGTGTGCGACCAAATAATGGCAAATACAAAGTTGAGGACGTTTCCACCGGGTAAGAAGACGGGTGTCAGCCATTTGGGAAGTGGTTCACCTGGATGAAGGTCTGGAGTCTGCCATGACGTCGCTAACGCGTCCAAACTGTTGATGATCTGGATCGTTTTGAAATGATTCCAAGTCTCAATAATTTCAGCTCCCGGAGGCGTCGCAATGACGGGAATCTCTGGAGGAAATGACTTCAGTGTTGGAGGATGTAGATGGTCTGAGTAATAGAACCCAAGAAGAATAGCGTCAAGTGGACTGTCAAAACTCAGTTGCGTGGCGCCTCCCTCATCGAAGGGCGGGAGGCGTACAGCAGCAACCTGTTCGATCTCCCGAATGACATTCTCCAGGCTCTCAAAAGTTGGAACCCCGGGGTTCTCGACCATCTTTATGTGCACAAGCCACGAGCTAATGACATTTGCAGGACCCTTCAGCCATGGCTCGAAAGCCACATGGTAGAAGACTTTCCCAGTCGAAGCTTGTTCTGCTTCTGGTCTGGGAAACGACATCAGCCAGCTGTTGTCGCCATTTAAAGAAGTCAAAATCGGCCGGAGCGGTCGAGTAAGGTCTGATAGATACTCGGTGATGGGATCTTGCTGTGTTGCTGCCATTATGTCGTTATCGCTGAGGAGCTTGATAAGGAAGAAAATAAGCGGAAATAAGATCAGGTTGGGTCGCGAAAGCTAAATAAGAGTCCATGACGGCATCGGCCATGGAATTATCTGAGTTCGCGTGATGCTAGACCCCATTTGCTTGCCAAGGTTGGCAGTAGCTTGCGATCCTTCGGTGTGTACTGTACAGTGTGTTACGTGAGAATTTGACTACAATGCTTGCACCGTACGGATACATTCTTTGATAGGACAACCAGCTACCTACACTACGCCTAAGAGATAACTAGGCTATTGTAAGCTTACCTATCTACAAGTGAACTTATGTTTCAACTAAACAACCTACCTCTAAGCTTACAACTTGCAACACAAGTCTTACCTAGAACGTGTTGAACTCAACGTTCATGATGATCACTCACTAATGACCCGCAAAGCGTTTAGCTAAGGTGGTTTGATAAGATAAGCCTCAAAGAGGAATAGCAGAAACCCAAGCGAGGGGGGTCAGGACAGGGGAAGCTGGCGTCACCACTCTGGACCAACGTGTTTGACAGCTTCGCCTGTCGCCATCTAGGAAGTAGCTACGGTCTAATGAAACCCAGAGCTTTCGTGCTGTATAAGAGAGCGTTGTGTTCGGTTCACCTGTATATGTAACGAGGCCTCAATGGCACCGTTGTGTACTAAGACTTCCATGTGATGACAACTGGCCAAGACAGCAAAGGCGAAGCTAAAATCTCACTCGCCACTTTTGCTGAGGCACGGGACAGTGGTCTGCAGGGATCCTTGTATCGCAGAACACATGAATGCACCAGTTCTTCAAGGACTGCTACAATTCTGGTTCGGATTGCCACTAGCATCATTCGACGAACGTTGAGGTGTGCCTGGGCCGGGGCGAAGCACAAGCAACGACGCAGGCATGAAGAATGAGTGTACACGGGAGGCTCTCCAGGTCCAGAAGTGGGACTGATGTTTTCGATGGCTTGCTGCGCTCTGCTCCATAGTGCACCTAAGCTGAACTTTGTGGTACTGTCTGGGGTTGAGGATCTGATGGCCATCACACATCGAATGCTGAGTGGGGTCTCGCGATAAGAAGGGTCATGAAATTCCAGTGTGTTATAGAGTATAGGCAGCGCAGGTGGGTAACGATAAGCGAGATAGAGGTTTGGATGCCTGCCCTCAACTGTTGAGCTAGTTTGAGTGACCGTGGTGTTGGTCTAGAGTCATGCATGTTGCTTTACTGGGGGCGGAGCCAGTTGGCCCAAGCGAGCCATGGTATGCTACCATCGCAGCGACCAGGCGATACAGAAGTAGAGGATATTGTTGGCTTGATCCTGGGGTAGACAGGATGACAGTCGTACACGAGTAGAGATAATGCACTTCCCATGCATTGCGCATTGTGGGCTGAGATAGATAGTGCGCCAGGGAGCGATACTCTCGACTGAGCGCTTTGTGTTACAATGACCAGATTGTATCGGTCAATGGTGAAGTCCCGAAATTGTTATCCAGTCGAAATTTGCGGTCACTAGCTCAGGAAAGCTCTGCCAGGTTGCCGGACGGTCGAGGTTTAATCTCCATGGGCAATATCGGTGAGTACCCCGTCGTGTATCAACTTGACAATCGCTGTTGGGGCCCTCGAAGATAGAAGGGGTCTTCTCGTAGGAGTAGTTGTCATGACTCAGACGTCACGGCGTATCTTCGTCGCCCGGTTGCTTTCGGATTGATGGTGGGGGATTCATAGCTTCTCCGGTCCCGTTGATTGTGCATCTGTGTTATCGTCTCAGGACCTCCTGTTTAGGGAACAAAAAGCCAGCGCCAGGCTACCTCCAATCATCCTTCGCACGACTCCTTACTCCAAAAGTGTTGACCCTAGAAGGAGTATTCGTAATCTTCCATTTCGGCGACGCAGCGATAGTCATGTCCTGATCGCGCTCGTCAATTGACGGGAAGCGGCCGCCGCCCATGTCGACATGGAGATTATCGGAGCGCAATTGATCAATGAAAAGATGCTGGTATGAGCTGCGGAATGTCGTCCGCCATTTGCATGGATGTCGCTTCGTGTACGTGATCTCGACAACTCTTCGTACATATCATGGGCAAGGACGACAATGTCTAGTCTTCGTCGCAGCAGGGTGTTTCTCGGACCTCCCTCTAGCAAGTACTCCACGCGATCGAGAAGGTCGTGTCGCTTTCGAACGAGACAATAGAGCCTGTGCCGCTGTGCTCCGAGCTCAATCAACTCTCGAGCAAGGGCGGAGGCGGTTATCTTTCCTTGCGTAGCGAATAGTCGCGTCGCTCCGTTGAGCTGGGTTCGATATCGTGACGAGCCATCGTGTCATGGCTTGGCCATAGACCCTTGCGGCGGTTGAGCGGAGTGAGAGACCCATCGAAGGGACTCAAGTTTCGGAGATCGTCTCGATCGCGCTGGCATGGAGCTGTTCTTTCGTTTGTGATGCTGTCGGGAAGCATTTAGGGGAAGCTCGGCGTCAATGGATAGTGGATCTGACTGTTACTGACGGTCAGTAATAATGGATCGACGAAAGGAAGGCTTCATACTGACTGCAGGTCGTGACGGGAAAGACGCGTTGCTGAAGATAGAGCCTGAGGGCAAACAGAAATACTGCGATAAGGACCGCGTATGCTAAACGAGTGCCGACGCGTCTGGTCAGGCGCAAAAGAGTTCAGAGCGCGATGCATGCTGGTCGATACTGCCGCAGGGTCGAAATGATCAATAAGTGATGTTGGATATGTAAAAGGTACGACGTGGATGGGCAGTCGGAACGAAAACAGACGGCCTGCCCTGGCTCAGATTGCCTCGAGGTATTGATGACGTAATTATTTCTGCAGCTTGAGTTGAGAAAGCGCGTGAAACAGAATAGCTCTCTCGCCAGCAAAAAAAGAAAATACAATTCTCCTAGAAGGGAACTTCTTCTTTCAAACAGCCCTTGCTCAAGGCTAAACTTCCAGGTTCTGGGTTCATTCATTGTGGCCGGGTGTAAGTGTTCTGTGTCCGCTAGAGTGCCCGGCCCGGACCAAGCTTGGTGGGTTGTTAGGTGTCGGCCCGCTAAAGGCCACTAGTGCAAGCGTCCACTGTAAGTCTTGAGAGCATACTTCCATACCGTCACTGCTCGCTGTTATGTACACTGCGGTAAATGAAGATACGAATTACAATCAGATCAAACAGAGCGTAACATCCTTGAAGAAGAGGACAGGCAACACTATGATCCCAAAGGCCCCGATGTCACGAGTCTATCACCTTGCCATTCGAAATGAATGTCACGACGCGATGACGAGCTGCGTCTCACATGATCGTTGAAACGAAGAGGAAGGCGTCGCCCCAATATTTACCAGCAAAACAACCTTTCAACGTGCAGTGAACCTTGAGCTTCCGGGGGATGCAACGTCATTAAGCATTGTCTCGCCTTCCTAATAGCTCAAGGGCACCTACCATCTAGGCAGTGCTTAGGGATCTTGTGCCTTTCCTCTATAGGATGTCGGACAGGTCTCTTCTCCATGGAAACATCAACATCTCGCACCATCATAAACCCATTTTTCAATCGCTTTTGCTCGCTCATTGTTCTTGAACACGCTACGGTGTATTTCCAAACCATTTCCATCAGGGTAGCACGACCTTACTCACGACTTTGCCATGTGCTATTACGACTCGTCCTTTAGAGACCTCACCAACGGGGACCCCTGGGCCGACCCTCGGAACACCAGAGTCAGAAACCTGTTACCCGATGAGAACCAATCTACCGTACAGTTGGACGGAGAAGCGACCATTCCCGACACTCATGTCGACTCAACGGGGCCTGTCAGGGAAAAGAGAAAGAGAAGGGATGTTGACCTATCGACTCCTGGTACTCATGGTATGGGGTCAAAGGGCTCAGAAGAAGTAGCCTAGGATGGCAACAGCTCAACCGCCTCGTCGCATGATGATGCAAAGCGGCCGCGTTTGGACGACCACTGTCCCCAACACAATTCCGACTCTCAAGATGACTCAGTGAACACTTCAACTGCGCTCAGTACCTCACCGGCCCCCAAGGAAGATTAGACCGACCCTTCACTCCGATCATTTCATTCAGGAAGATGCCTATCAGGAACTGAACATCCATCAACTTCGGCCAGTCCTAGTGACCAGTCCGCTACAAAAGACATTTCATCAAGACTCAGACATCGATTAGCCTCGACCCATTGTTATCATGAGCTAGTGTACATTAGAGATTCAAGATAGTTTGCTAGCCAAGTGTACATGATAACCCTATCGAAAATGCACACCAGTTTCGTTAACCTCGTTCCAGTCTCTCTTCCGCCCTCGTGTCATTGTTGGGAAACCAGAGCTGCTTAAAATTCAAGTACTGTGATAAATCGTTGTGTCCAGATAGAACTAGAAAGACAAATTCCGAGCTTCTGATAGGGTGATACGTGCAGTGCAGTGTCGAGAATAATTCTGAGCATGCTCTTCAGCTGCAGAAACATTATCCCCAAAGACCTAAGCTTTTAGACTAATTTACCTAAGATGCTGGCCTAAGCTTTTTCTTACCAGGTACATGTCCAGGCAATCTCGTCTTTAGAGATCTCGGCGGCTAATCTTTCTGATACCCCGACGCCAGGGCAGCTTTGTCCGGATTGTTCGACGTGCATAGCGACTTATCGATCAGATCCAGGATGCTCGGTGCCGAGATACCAAAATCGGGTATATTTGTCGACCTAATGATTTCAAATGTTAATTCTCGATAGTGAACTCATCAATACTATTGTTGTCAACGTTTCGGTTAAGCGGCTCTACTGACAAATGAAGTGGTCTGTCTGACAGCATAGACGATCGTACTACGTTGATGTGTCACTTCAACCAACCACAGATCTCACGCAGGCACAGTCAGCACTTTATTAACAATGTGCACAACCATCGTATAAAAGACCTAAAGTAGAATTGTCGTACAAAATCAATCTTATCAATGTCAGGAGAAACTCTGCTGACAACAAAGTCGGATAATCAGCAAGTTCACGATACCGCGCGTACCTCTTACCGATATCATGATATCACTAATTAGGAAAGCAAATCGTGCCTCGGCATCTTCACCTCCCAACAGAAATACAATTGGGCCAAATACTTGCCAAAGCCGAGGCCGAATTCACGTAACGCGGGGTTGATGCACACCCAAAACAGCAAGGATGCGTTGATACCCCACACAATCGCTAGGCGGATTTAATTCCAAGGCTTGGTTTACCCCGGATTTGCTTCTTCAGCTAGGGACGGATCCATATGTGCGAAGACCAAGGGGTTAGATGGCGGGGATGGATAAATACCTGGTGGAGTGACAATGTTTCTCCTCTTGACATACTCTATTTCTCGGAGCGCTCCTCTATCTTTTCACATACTCCGATATCATGGCTCTTCATTCACGATGGTCTGAACCAGTCCGAAAATGCTCCCTCCAGCAGTGGATTTTTGGCTCTTGCAATGGGCCCATGGAATACGCCGATAAGGCCATCTACTTCGACGCAGACCGCCCAGACACTCACTTCCTTACCAAATCGCAGTTTAGACATCTCTCTAAACAAGTCGCTCTCGGTCTCATCAAAGAAGGTGTACAGCAAGGAAGCAGAGTTCTTGTGTTCTCGGCAAACAATGTCTACTTCCCCAGCGTGTTTCTCGGTATCTTGATGGCTGGTGGTATCTTCACTGGCGCCAATCCCTCTTTCACACCGAGGGAGCTGGCATATCAACTCAAGAACTCAGAGGCTACGCATATGTTTGTTCATGCGGGGCAACTGCCTACCGCGCTACAGGCTGCCGAGGAAGTTGGGCTGGCAAAGGAGAAGATCTTCGTTCTGGATCCTTCTGTCCTCCCGCCTGTTACAGCAAACCCAACTCTTCCAGCTGCTCGTACCGATGGTCTTCGTCTGTGGACAGAGCTCGTTGTGGATAACCATGAGCAAGCAAAGACATGGCAATGGGTCGAGCCCCAAGATCCGGAGTCAGCAGGTTGCTGTCTGAACTATAGCAGTGGTACGACAGGTGTCCCCAAGGGCGTTGAAATCAGTCATTCCTCATACGTCGCAAACGGCGCTGGTGTTGTCTTAATGGCCGGCCTGGAGCCTGACCCTGATCTCCACAAGAAACAAAAGGGTTTGGCGTTCTTGCCTATGTACCATGCTTACGCCCAAACATACTACATTTCTATTTATCCCATGATGGGAATCCCCGCATACATTATGCCTATGTTCGACTTCGAGAAGATGCTGCAGCACATTCAACGATTCGGTATCACAAGTCTCTTGTGCGTTCCTCCCATCTTGGTCTACTTGTCTAAACATCCCCTCGTCAAAAAGTACGATCTCAGCAGTATCAACCGCGTCAGCTCTGGTGCAGCACCGCTTAGCCACGAAGTCATTCGCGGCGTTGAGAAGTTGTGGCCGTCTGGAGATGTCACTGTCAAGCAAGGTTGGGGAATGACTGAGGTGACATGTACCTGCATGACGTGGGACCCCCGATCTCTTACCGACCCCGATAAGGTTGGAGAGCTAGCGCCCAATTGCTCAGCGAAGATCATGGAACTTGATGGGAAGACACAGATCACCAAGCCCAATGAGCGCGGTGAGCTTTGGGTCACGGGCCCCACATTGATGAAGGGTTACTGGAAGAACCCTGGCGCTACAAAGGATACCATCGCCGTCGACGCAGACGGCACAAGGTGGTTGAAGACAGGCGATATCGCATACGTCGATTCCTTCAAGCCCGGCGCAATTTTCCACATCGTCGATCGAATCAAAGAACTCATCAAGGTCAAGGGCAACCAAGTCGCGCCCGCAGAACTAGAAGCAGTACTGCTAGACCATCCCGAGATAGCGGATGCCGCGGTCATTGGCGTTCCATACGAAGGAGATGAAGCTCCCCGTGCGTATATCGTCAAGGCTCCTGGGTCTAAGCTTACGGAGAAGCAAGTGGTGGACTGGATGGAAGCTAGAGTGGCGAGGTATAAGCGTCTCAAGGGTGGTGTTTCATTTGTGGACATGGTCCCCAAGAATCCAGTGAGTAATAACCTGAAGTTGACTGTATTTGTGCTAACATTGGTTCTTCTTCTAGTCTGGAAAGATCCTCAGAAGAGCACTGCGAGACAAGGCGAAGGAGGAGATGGCCGCCAACAAGACACCTTCTGCACGCCTTTAGATAGCTTTGGTCCATTAGCGTATAGCTTCATCATCAGAATTAACTTTATTGCCACTATGTATTTCTATACCATGATGAAGCGCCAGCTTTAAGCTGTCTTCTGAGCTGGCTCCAAAAGAAATGCATGCCGGTACTGATGCACTGACAGAAATCCCCACAACCAAGCCGTCCCGATGATCCATTTACTGGACCACCATCCATTCACACCTAAAGTAAGCAAAGCGCATTTGATTGAAGCTATTTACAGTTACAATGCCTTAGAAATGCTTCTCGAACTGAAGTAAACTTTCAATGAGTGCTAATAATAGGTCCTTCATCTCCAGCGACGCCTGTTCGTCAAATTTCCATGCAGCTGCAGGGTATGCAACGCAGCGAATGAGCGACACAGATTCGCTGACTCAGCCGTGATGCATGATGTTCTGACATCATTCGCACGTTCAAGCAGGTTCAGCCCATGATCTGAAACTTGGAAGTGGGAAATGGACGGAATATATCAACTCGTCAGCGACCCTCTGATGATGAATTACGCAACTTCAAATGTTTGGCAATCTTATCACAATGAACATCAACATCCCGAACCTCATTAAATCTGCTGTCCCGGAGGCTGAAGGGCGTAACGTCCAGATCCTGTCAGACAACAGATCAACAAATTATCGAGACGGCAATTTTCTGTCGGGCGATTTCCCGCGTAATCCGCCGAAACTTTACATCACTGGAGAGAATGACGACTTTGACGAAATCACGTTAAGGGAATGGCGAGATGAGGGATTCGATGTCGAGTACATCTCGATGGAGAGTTGCGGAGATGGATATCTGAAGAAGATCAAGTCGCTGAGTAGAGAAAACATGGGGCCTTGCGAAAAGTTTGGAATCGTTGGTGAGTTCAGACCCAGGCGAAACAGTACCAGGGCGATGCTGACGACGAACAGCCTACGATGACGCAGCAGCGATATGTCTAGAGCACTTTCACGTTCTGGACCATAACCCAGAATTCAAGCTTGGTCTCCTCATCGCCTACTACCCAACTCGCATTCCAGACACCAACGGCAAATTCCCCAACGCCATCAGCGCTCTTGTGCATCTCGCAGCCGGCGAGGAAGTAGGCGTCGTCAAACAGTCTCAAATGGTCGGTATTCAGGGCAAAAAGCGCGTCAGACGTACCAAGATCACCAGCGGTCTCGGCACGGGTGGAAAGTTGGATCTGGCGTATCCAAGCTATACCTATGAGGCTCAACCAGGTTTTGCCGAGCATGACCTCGATGAGTATGATGGGGTAGCAGCCGAGTTGGCTTGGAGTCGGAGTTTGGCGGCAGCGAGGAAGGTCTTTGGTATCAATCCTGACCTTGAGGTGGTTTTGGAAAACAACCTGCAGAGTAAGTGGCGGCGCCTTGGCTTTCTATCAGCTTGGAAATAACTGACACGAGATACAGGCAAGTTCTTCTCAAAGAACCTTAAGCAAGCTATGGCGACATTCACAACACACAAGACACCTCACGTAACATACATGCCGACCCTAACAGGTGCAACGGGCGCCGAGGAACTGAAACGCTTCTACTCCGAATCATTCACCACTCCGCCCTCCCTCAAGATCACACTACTATCGCGTACCATCGGCGTTGATCGCGTGGTTGACGAGATGCACGTCCAGTTAAAGCACACAGAGCAAGTACCATGGTTGCTTCCTGGCGTACCACCAACGAACAAAAAGATTGAGATCATGATGGTCAGCATCGTTGTGATCCGAGGAGGAAGATTATACCAGGAGCATGTCTACTGGGACCAAGCGAGTGTGCTAGTCCAAGTTGGCCTGCTGGATCCCAAACTGCTACCACAATCGGCGAAGGATTTGGGTGTTGAGAAGCTCCCTGTAGTGGGACGCCGGGCGGCGAGAAGAGTACGAAGGAACAAGGATTTAAGCGATGATGAGGGCGAAGCGGATAATGAGTTGATTCCTGGATGGAAGAAGAATAATGATGAGAGCAGCGAGGAGGGCGTCGCTGAGCTGCCGTGACGCCGAAAGTAAATAGAGAACTCTATATCTAAATCCAATTAATTTAGTATGTATAACCTGCAAGCTATAAACCTTGACAGTTAAAACGACTCACTGGGCAAGAAAACCTTATAAACGTCCTGTAATTCTATTATATATATCTCTATCCTGTGTCTTTGAAAACTTCCCTTATTCTTCTTTCGTCCCTTTCCACTATTCTTATCAACAAAGACGGACAAATGAGAAGCGACAAGATGGCACTCCATGGCTCAGATCCTTTCGAAGAGTTGCCCGCGGAAATTCGGCTTCAAGTGCTGAACTCTATGCAATGCCAATCGATCATTTTGCGCCTTATTGAAGCCTCCCCGATTATGCTCCAGCAATATATCCTGTGCAAAAAGGAAATTATACGAAAAGCTCTTGCGGTTGAGTTCGACGAAGATTTGATACAAGACGCAATGGCAGTGATTCTATTCCCACAACTCCGGGACTCTACCGGGGAATCTCTGACGATGGGCCCTTCACAGGCCATACGCTCACACGTTCGGGATTGGGCCAACTTCCAGCTACCCGATCCTCTGAAGGAAAACGATCATCACCTGATCGATCAACTCAACAAATTACACAGTAAAGTCATTGCTCTGGTAGAAGACTATATCACCAAAGCTACTGCGACCCCATGGGCATACGTCTGTTTACCAGAGATCCGACAATCGTCCGCTGAAGGGTATCTTATGTTCAAAGGCGCCAAGGTAGCACCGCGTTTCAATTTCGGGAAGCTCACATCCTTGGAAAGGAGAAGATTCTTGAAGGTATTCCTGACCTATGAGCTATTGTGCAAATCCAGCGTCATTCGTTTTATTCCTATACTCCTTTCACAGCGTAAAGTCAGCTATGCAGAGTTCGAAACTGTTGCGTGTATCCACAGGTATGTCATGTGTGGGCAAAGAAGTCATAATGCTTTTGTGAAAAGTGTAAATATCCTCAAAAGCCTTGTCTGATCGTAGCCACAGGTATTCTTGTTCCCTTTAAGGGGCACTCTTCGCACAATGTACCGATGCTGAGCTTCCAAGTGCGACAGAGGCAAGGTTTCCGGACACCTTCTGCTTCGACGCAAACAAACACACCCCGAAATTGGATTTCAAACCTAGCTCGCTCTTCCGCAACAATACTGATTACGAATACGATTACGCGGCCTACTTCTCAACACTTGGGCTTGATTATGTCACTAGGCTCCTTCACTATGACATGACTGATCCAGTTGCAAGAGAAGAACTTAAGGTTCAACTCCAACATACCTGGTCCAACGACTGTCAATCCAAACCTTGGGAATAGGATGCAGTGTATATCTATTTCTTCAAATGTCAGCCAGATGTCAAGAATGGTTCAGAATCGTTTATATACAAGGAGATTTCCTTGAGCCATGTGACGAAGACTGCGGTGAAGGCCCGGGTTCGGGGATTTAACCAAACACTCCCAGGGCTCCGACACAAGATCCGCCAGCAACGAGCCTGGGCCTTTTTTGACGGTACTTACTTCTACCGACAGGAGACCACCGAGCGACCGAACTTTCCGTCGATAGAGTTCTTCGCGAAAGGGCAAAGGAAGGCGCATCTCGCGGGATACCTGTGGTTGGTATTGGAAGAGAACTTTGCTTCAATCCCTCCTCCTGCCTGTCGGACTATGAGACGAATGGGCCACCAAAAATTGACAGATGAAAGAATGTAGCGAGTGCAACTTTAGACTAGCATACAGGCTACTCTATCCTAACGCCCTAAGCCTTAGAGGATAATCCTGTGGTTAGTAATGCTTAGATGTTCATTTAGTTCGTCTTCAAGATTGAGAAAGCGTATGTTTAGCGAGTGTGTATAAAGTAGTTTAGCGAGGGTATAATATAGTACAAAAGTTCAAACAAGTGCTTCTTCGTATGCGTTGCCCCATGTGTCATAGTCTGCCTAGTTAAGGCCCTTGGCAATGTTGGCGTATCGAGAGTTTGGGTATGTAAGACAGTTGTTGCTCTTCTCCAAAGACCTAAGGCTCTTAGCGCTCGTGCTGAGAAGAGAGTCAGCACCCGTCTTATCAGCAGATGCCTCCCAAAACATGCTTCCGCCAAGCGACTTGTTCTTCACATAGAGAACCTTGTTCTCGACCATACCGGGCGTGTCGAATGAGATAAGCTCCTTGGTATTGGCGTCGTAGCTGTAAGAAGCTTGGGCGTCGCGATCATAAACAAGGCTGGCCCCGGGCTTGGGGAGGACTTTGTAGTCCCAGATGCCGTTTTCCCAGCTGCCGGACCCAACGCCGGTATAAGGCTGTCCGAGGCCAGCAGTGTTTTGGAATGCACGACCGTAGATGGGCATGCCCAGAACCATCTTTCCAGAAGGCACACCACCGCTGACGTAGGCATTGACGGCTTGGTCAGTGTTGAAAGGCGTGGCGTTGGGAATCTTGGCGTTGGCGTATTTGTTAGCTTGATGACCAGAGAAAGCACTCCAAGCGCCGGCGTAGTCATAGGCCATCAAGTTAATATGGTCAAGCACGGAACCAAGCTCCTTCATCTTCAGCTTGCCGTAGTTTTCCGGTCCGGCAGGCGCAGCAACAGACAGCTGGAAGTGATATCCGTTCGCATATTGCTTCGAGTAAGCATCGAGCTCCTTGCGCACAGCCTGAAGCAAAAGAACCATGTTATTCGCCTCGGTGTCGTTGGCGGGGTACTCCCAGTCAACGTCGATACCGTCAAAGCCCCAGTCCTTCATCAGAGTAACAGCGCTCTGGGCGAAGGTCGTTCGGGACGCGGCTGTGCTAGCGGCGGCAGGGAAGTTGGTGGACCATGTCCAGCCGCCGATAGAGAGCATGACCTTGAGCTTGCGGTTGGCCTTCTTGAGGAGGAAGAGTTGCTTGACGCATCCGTAGGCATTTTGGCCGGGCTCATCCCATGCTAAGGGTAACCATTAGTACTGAAGGGGAAAGTCGAAGAGGAAAGTCGAAGAGGAAAGTCGAAGAGGAAAGTCGAAGAGGAAAGGAACTTACAGTCACCGGTGTAATGCTTCTCAAGGTCGGCATACGAGTCGCCGGTGAAGCTGCAAAAAATGAGCAAGGCTATTGCTTAATGTGCGTGAAGACTTACACTGTTCCATCAGCTCTCACGTTCATGAAGGCATAGAGCACGTGCGTCAGCTGAGAAGCGGGAAGGTTCATTGGCTGGTAGTTTCGACCATAAATGCCCCTAGTTACGGTTAGCGGAAGTTCTCCGAAGGGTGAGGGCCGAGGTAACGTACCAGTTGACAAAGTACACAGCATTGACATAGGGAGCTGCTTGCTCGGAAACTTCATCGTCACTGTTGACTTCCGCAACGACGAGGTCGGGGACCTTGGAAGGAATATCTTCGCGGGCAACCATTGTGAAAATATTGATCTGTTAAGATGATAAAATGTTGTTTGGGTAGTAAGTTGAGTTTGTGGATATGATCGTGGTTATTCTGAGCTCTCAAGAAAGATCTGGTCTTTTCTTCCCTTTTATATACCGAAAATCGTTGAACAATACCATCGTCATATTTTTATCGTGTTGATAGGAGATCCATCACACTGCCGAGTCACTGGCTGTCCTCAGCAGGGTTTCCAAAGACAATGCGAGTAGCGATAACCCGAAAGCTGGCCAGCATTATGGTCAGTGCCAGCTCTCAAGTGACTGGCGATAAGGATAAACAAGATCGATCTCAAGCCTTGAGAGCGGGTTTTGGGTCAGACGCTGCCAACTTGCAACGTTGCAAAGGTGTTTCATTGGTATGCCGATCCCCGGCGGCACCCTACTATAGGTTGGTTATCATAAGGGAGCTAGACTGTATAATCATAACGTCGCCTGGTGATGCTGCCACTTGATATTTATTGTCGCATTGACCTTTATCTTCGAGACAGAAGAAACAGGTCTGATGGAAGTCTAAACGAAATTGAGTCGCATCGAACTCATCATTTAAATAAGCTCGAGATAGCCGACGGCAATAATACAACCTAAAATACGCATTGACGTGAAGAGGGAAGAGTTGGCATGAGAGTTGCAGAGTAAGGTGGTATTTGGAGGGGCGTGACAGTGTCACCCGGTTGATTTGCTGGAAAGATAGCGAATGACGGCTCAATCCACTTGCCCAAATCTGTCGGTTCAATATTATTCAATTAATAGCCAGTCAGTCCTCAAGAATTTATCTAAAGAACTGGTTGATGATGTATTCTTAACTATAGAGTATCTCTGTACAACAACAAAAGCTTCTTTAATCTTGGCGTATCACAACTGCCGGCCGCCAAGAAGTCAAAGCTGACAGTGGCTATAGAAGATGGGCGTTCTTGACTCGAAATGCTCTTGTGATCACTCTCTTCTTTTTGGAGGTTCGATGGTACGTCCAAAGGTCCGATAATGTCTTGTTTAGGAAGGTGGTCTATCAACGCAGCATTCAACTGAGACATTCGAACAGGTGGCGTACGAAAGTCGAGTATCGGACATCTAGCCGGCAAATCAAATAGCACCGATCGCCAGTCATTTTGCTCTGCGCTCGAGCAGTCTGGGCACGCGGAAATAAAGTCATTTATGTGACAGCTCATCACAACAGATGTTCTGGAATGAGACAGGTATGAAAAGCCATGCGATCATCTCTGAAGTGAATGAAATCGAACCGGCAGTGGCTTTTAGAGGTCATGAGCGATTAAGTAGTTAAACACAGGGGGTTTGAATTTTACTATCCAAGATACCCAAGTTACATCTGCCCTGTAGGCCTAAAGAGCTGCGTGATCTCCTAGACTGTCAGATCTTATCGACAGCATTCGGTCATCAACGATAAACCTGTGCAGCGTGGAATAGATGCATTTGCATTGACTTCAAAACCGTATGGCATGTCAGCAGGTGAACAGAAGAATTATCCTCAGTTGGTTATATTGCTAAAATAAAGTAGCCTAAGCGCTGCCCTAAATTCGCATAAAATGACGAAATTATGTCATCTCTAATGCTTTTAGCAGTCAATTCTTTTGAAAACGAGACGATCAGGTACAGTGTGTTATACGCATCCAGTACGACTTCTCAGCCATGGGAGCAACGAAAGCGCGAAATTTGCCACAGACAATGTCAACAGACGACTGAAAGAAACTAGGCACCCTGAAAGCCTTTATATCCTTGCTTAATCAGTCATCTAAGAGATAGGCAATCAAAGTAGAATCTTGTTTGAAACAACGAGCGTTGGTGCAACTGAATCCTCATTTGCGTGACAGAAATGCGCTGCTTGGAAATTTTCACTAGAAACTAATGGGTAGATGAAACAAAGTAGCCTACTGCCCATCTAGCATTTCAGAAGGTGGCCAAATCAATCCATCCCTCGTCCTTTCGGTGGCTGATTCTTCTCAATGCGGCTGATCGGCAAAAACATACCGCTTACACAAACTTCATGCAAACAAAATAAAGGCTTACTGCACGGCATCCTCATAGCCCCAAGACCCTTAGATTGCCCGATTAGACTTTCACTAGCTCCAGCCACAAGGGCTCAGCTTCGCTAAAACGAGGACTCACTTCTGGCCCTTCAGGCCTAAGGCTGCCGTGAGTACCGGTCTGGACCAAGTCTTCGGGTCAGCGTTACCAGATATGAAGTGCAGCATTCCTGATAAAAGCCGTTTTTTTGAGTTTTGGGCTACAGTAGTGAGTTTATATAACTAGTGATCCGTATACTTCGGGACTTACGCCTCAGAAAAACTCAAAAATAATGAGATTGGGGGCTAGGCTCGGCCCGGGCTATTTTCCTGGGGTGCTGGAATATTAGCAGTAAGCTGAAGTGAGAGAGATATGACAAGCTGAGAGGCTGGGACTTTGGGTTTAGATTACTTTATTCTCAAGCCACTATTTGGAACTGAAAGCTCGTGTTACTATGGCCTTCGTATTGCTAGTTGTCAGCGCGATATGCAGCTAGGCTGCTAACCTTGCCGCCGTCCACGTACGGAGGTTGCCCAAGTTCCCTTCGTAAGCCAGTCATCAAGTAACGGTATAGGAATTGAAAGTCTACGGGTATATAACAATCATCACCCAGTGCGAGTGGACCAAGGCTACCAGTCCAGAGATCGACCAAACTTCCTTTCTACCTAAGCAAAGTTACCGCAATAAAGCTCCATCATGATGCTTCCAACTGCCCCCGTCGTTCCCATGGATTTGGGCGACGACTTCAAGTTCGGTCCAACCGTCCTTGACCCCATCCAACCAGAAGACAACAACGACTTGATCCAACTTAACGGTTTTCCCAGCGTTGAAACCACAGGCGGCGATATCGCCTTGTCGCAACTGGGGGTTCTGGCAAAATTTCATGGCACCTACAGCGGTTTCGGCTTCAACACCATCTTCAGACCTAACGGCACAAAGACGCCTACCCCTCTTCCCATTCTTCCTCCATCCGAGGACCCTGCTGATAATATCCTGCAACTCAACCTCACCAGCGAGGCTATGGCGTTTAGCAAGGGTCTTACGGACGTCCCCAATCGCGGTCTGGATACGCAGGCTGATCTGATGTTGAACGGCGTGCCGTATACTCAGACTATCGCTGATATCACTGAGCTTGTTACTCCGCCGAAGAAGCAGCCTGTTATTCATTTTGAGCCTGGTCTTTGGATGCATGTTCCTGCCAGTCAGGAGATGCCCGTTCTTCCAGCTTCACTTTCACGCATGGCTGCTATTCCTCACGGAACGTCCATCAACGTCCAGTCTTTCCAGCCAACTGTCACTTCCAAGGGCGCACCGAACTTTCCCCCAGTCGATATCACACCTATCGTTGTTGGCCAAACCACCAAGATCGCCTTCAGAAGCCAGACTGCCTCCAACAACAACACTCCACGTCTTCCACAAGACCTTGCGCCCTTCATGAAAGCGGGTACCATCACTCAAGATATCTTGAATGACCCAAACACTGTTCTGCGCAACGCCAACAAGGGCAAAACCATTGTTGAAAACACCACGTTTGAGATGTCTTCCCTTCCCGAGAACCCTGATCTTGGTGGAGGAACTAGCAACATCGGCTTCCTCGTTGGCGCAGACGGTGGAGCAAACACAGCGACCGTCCAAGCCCGGAGCGCCAACGCAAATTCTGTGAAAGTGACAGCACAGTATTGGCTTTCTAAGATACGAACCAAGATTGAGCTTCCTGTCGTTGACATCAAGACTGACAGGAAGAAGTTTGTCTCTCCTGCTTCTTCAGGCCCGAGAGATGCCGTGCCTAAGTTTTTGGTGGACATGAACGTTCCAGCTGCCAAGACTGTCAATGTCGAGTATACTCAGATTCAGTATTCTCAGACTGTCGTCTTAGACTTCAACGGTCTGAGTTGGCCCCACGTCACCGTTGGGACTTTGGCTCCAACTGCAGGTCACAAGTTGTCGCAGGTTATCATCACAAACTAAGTATTAGTAGGCTCTTCCGAGACAAGATTAGGAGGGGTGTTCTAGATGATGGTCTATCAGTGTCCTCCCATTGGCAGTTGACAGTCATTGACCTTGATGGCCTTACATGAATGTATTTTGATCAAACAGTGTTTGGACAACGGCGGATACCAGATGATCATTCGGAGTAATTAGTTTGGGTTTATGCGACAGGCAATTTTTATAATATCGGAATGTATTGTTCGCCAAATCAGGTAACTCCATTTCTTATGATGAAATTAATTGCTGTCCTTTGTCTACAGGTTAGCCAAGGCTCAAATGGGCTCCTGCTGGAACTGAGAATATAGAGCAAAGGTGAAACAGATTTCTCCAACAATTGGGGCGCTGGCGCAACGGTAGCGCGTCAGATTCCAGTTAGCTGTCTGACAGCGTAATTCGGGGATTCCTGAAGGTTATCGGTTCAAATCCGGTGTGCCTCATATTTTTGCATCTTTTGTCTCCACTGCCAATCGTCACAGACCCTCTCTCGATGCGACACTGTATTTTACCTTATGTGGTAGATCAAATGTCAATTAATCTACTATTTACTTCTTCTTCTTAGGCTTAGTCTTATCCACAATGTCCACCCACTTCATGTCAATACCTCTCTTGCCAAGAATATCGCTGGTGAGAATCTTTCGCTGGTCACCTTGCACAACAACTTCCATTGATCCAGGTTTGGCGCCAGCAACTTGACCCACGCTTGCGGACCCTGCACACTTCTTCTGTAGCTCAGGCGCCAGGACCTGAGAGTCGATGAAAAAAGGCTCCAAGTTGGAGACTTTGGTGACGACCTTGGTACCAGTTCGTTTCTCGATCGTGATGAGGATTCGAGGTGGTGATCCCGCTTTTGGCTTTTGGTCTGGTGAAGGACGACCCTGTGAGATGAGGTGGAATGGTTGACAGAGGTGGGTATCCTCGAGGACTCGTTTTTGGAGGGCGCTTCGGGTGATGCGGCCTGATGCGAGCCAGCTGCGATCATCGTCGGTTGGTCTGTTGCCGAGAATCTCATTGGCGATGAATGGGTCGAGCTTCACGCTGGAGTTTCCTTGACCACCCAGCTCAGGATGTTGGTCGATGTATGATTTCAACGCTGCTGAGATGTCGTGCGCGCTGTAGAAGTCGGTTTTAGATGGGAGGAGAGTGGGTACAAGCTTCGATGCTGGACGGTAGACCATTTGGACGTTAACCCTCTGTCCTGACGATGCGCTACTGCTTGATGACTGTCCGGCACCCTCGTTAGAAGGACCACCATCGGCGGTGGGGGCCTTCGGTGTCGGGAGTCGGTATGGTCTGAAGCCATTGATCCGGGCATCATCAAAGTCGATATCGAGAATGACTGTCTCGCCACCGTTGCGGTCCTTCGATAGTACAAGCTTTTGCTTGTGCAGTTCCTTGATGAACTTCTTAGCGTTCTTCCATGATGTCTTCTTGATGTTGTAATGCCGGCTCTGGGATCGCAGATTTGGCTGAATCATGTTCGCGATAATAAAAGAAGGTTGGAGCGGGAAGTTCAGGCCATAGTGAGGGGGACTGCCGGACTCCTTTGCCTTGTGGCATGCGAAGAGGAAAGCTTGGTGGAAAGCGTTGTCGATTTCTTGTGTTGTCGGTTCTTGTTCCTCGTCGACCTCGTCTGCTGCTTGTGCCTCCTCGGGCTGGGCGCTCGATGATGGCTCTGCTGCTTGGGTGTCATCTTGCAGAGATACCTTACCAAGTTGAGCTGCTAGCCCAGCACCAAGACCATTCCACCCCTCCAGATTCGAAGGTGGTTCAATACCTCCACTGCCAAGGGACTTCCAGTTCCAGCACTCATCCCCAGCCCAGTGAAGAGCCTTGATCGCGGAACCCTTCTGTCCTCTCAAGTCGTCAGGGAGATTGCGCACGTCGATCTGACAGGTTCCAACCCAAACAGGGACCGTATCATTGTCAAGGCCCGCGACAGCCACAACAGCACCTGTGCTTGCTCGGTTGTCCCAGGCGGAGCTCTTAGCCTTCACCAAACCAGGGACCATCAAATCAGCACCATGCTTCAGCTTCTCCTCAACAACGAAGTCGGGCGTATGTAGAAGGGGAATGAGATTTGGGTTGCGCCACAGCGTGTAGACAGTCGGTATCAAGCGGGGGTTCTTGCCCGTCTGGAACCAGAGCACGCGCTCATCTTGGTCTGGGTGAGCACCGATGTACACTGTTCCTTGTTCGGTCGGTGTGAGGAATCGTGCAGATGATGTAGACTCTGGCAAAAGTGAGTTGCGCAATGCAGACTGTGAGCTCGATGACGAGTCGTCAGATTGCTCAGGGAGGGGAACTTGGTAGTCACGGATAATTTGATCTGCGAGTTTTCGGCGATCTGATGAGCGCAGAGGCGCCAAATTTCTGATATCGGGCTTGCGCTTGAACATGATTAAGGATAGGAAAGATGAGGGGAAGGTAGGGATGTGGTTGAGCTTCTGAGCTTGAGGCTTGGAAATGTGGAGGAGATTTATTTTTTGGCGGAGGGCCAGAGGACGATCAGTGCTGAGTCATCATGACATCACGAGAATCACCTCGCGGTTGAAAGTCACCGTGAAATGATGCCGGTGACTCACGCAGAGTCACTGTGCAACACAAACAACAATAGGATGACTGTCTCGATGACCAAATATTTACTAGCAAACATTGCAGAATTGGCACAGCGTTGCAGCTAGACGGATTGTGTTGCTGATTCGGATCCCAACCAATAGGAATGACTCCAGGCGAGACACTCACAGCTCTGGGCCTAGATGCTCCACCAAAATGTTTCCAGTGAGCAGACGCTAACAAAAAGTGACACGAGTCTGTAGAAAGAGGCTGCCTGGACAATGCCAATTAGGCATCAGTCTAATACTTTACATCATGTCATACTGTTGCACTTGAGCTATGAGGCTTGAATTCGCAATCAACAATCATGTCTGGCTTGATCTCACATGCCCGTAACGCCCTTGTAAAGATTGGCATTCTCAACGACAATCCACCAACGCCCCTCACAAGCCTATTGAGCAATCTGCCGAACTACCATCGAATCCTGATTAGCGGTCTTGATGGCACTGGAAAGTCAACTCTCCTTGAGAAACACCTGGCGTCCAATCACAAGCACATTTCACGATTCACTATCTTTGTATGTCTCCATGTCGATACCTACAGATGCAGCAACGTTACCTTTCATACTATGGATGTAGGTGGCGGTCGACCGAGTGGACACCATAGGATGGAGACAAGATTCTTCAATAAAGCGAATGCGGTGGTCTGGGTCCTTGATGCGGATGATCCTGATCGCTTTGTCGAGTCGAGAGAAGATTTGGTTCTCAAGATTGAACATAAAGCTGGTGTTCAGAAGGATGTGCCAGTCCTCATACTGGCTAACAGTCGAAATCACACCGTAAGCTAACGAGGCTTTGCATAACAGGCGTTGGCTAATAAGTTCCAGGACACGGAGAATATGCATAGTGTAAGAAAGCGCTTCCTTGAAAAGATACCGACTGCACTCAGGCACAGGCCATATGTGAGTTTCAAGGCTTGTGATAGGTCTTAATTGACATCCAGCAGGCATTTATTGGTGCAAATATAGTTACAGGAGAAGGTTTACAAGAAGCTTTCAAATGGCTCCGTGAAAGCATTGAGACCCTGGATGAGAACAATGCTACAATGACAAAGACAACAGTCTTGAGCGTAGAGGAGGAAGCCATCATGATCATGAGGAATCAGTAAGGCCACAAGTCTAAACGGGTATGAATGGTATTACAGGCCAGATTGGGTTGCTGTACGGCGATAGTCGGTCGGTGGCGGCGTCCTGATGTTTTCATAGGCGTTTCTCGACGAGTCAATGACTGTCAAATAATCCATTGCGTTCAACCCCTCTTCGGAACCACCATCAATTTTACCTAATTGACACTTTGCTCAAGGTACGAATGTCGACGGATAGTTCACGTGCTTTGCAAGTTTTCCCATGTTTAAAGCCCTTGGCTGCCTCCGCAATTCTTCACCGATGAACATAGCGACTTGGAACGTCAAGCCGTTTTGGAAACGTTCGACGGGCGTCTTTCCCTTCAACAACGCGGCACTATACACCTACAATATTCCTTCGTTTCACGGCAGTCGCTCAATAGCGCCAGCATGAAGTTCTTCTATCTCGTCTTGACACTGCCTCCATCAGTAGTGGCCTACTAATATAAACCGGTTCCCAACTTTAACTATGAGCCGGCTGATGAGTATAACTATTTCATCGAAACGGACCAGAAGCATATAGCTAAAGGTATGAATAGATTCCAAACTTGGCACCGAGAGTCTGGGACTCCGTCCCCTGAAAAGCTGGAGATGGGGAGGAACGGCACATTGAAAGAACCCAAGATTCTTGTCCCCAATCCAAGCTTCGAGATGAACATGGGCAAACCATGGAACATAGTGGGCGAGGGTGTTGAAGTTGTTGAGGACAAGTCACTGTCTCGCACAGGGAAGAATTCTCTGTAAGTTGCAGAGGTGCATTTGCAATTGTTCGTACTAACAAGCTTTCAAGGCTGTTTACTCTCACCAACCCAGACCAACGACCAGAAGTCTGGTCTGTCCACCTCCAAGAAGTAGAAACACTCGAGATCTACTATCTGACATTCCACTATCGGATCGTCAAAATGGAGGGGGTCGGACCAAAAGACCAATGCTACATCGTAATGCAACTAGACGACCTCGGAGTAGGATTTCCCTTCTTCGTCGACCCCCATGCCGATCCACGAATTGTCGTTCCCAACCCCTACAAGAAAGTCACTGTACCAATATGTCCCTCGAACGGAATAACGCCCCTGGTCATCTCTGTGATCTGTCAAAGGGGTATTGAATTGGGCAAGGCCGTCAAGGTTTCCATCGATGATATAAGGATCGAGAAGGGCGAGGGAACGAGTACGGATTGGGAATTCAACACACTGCGAGCGAATTACAGATACTTTGGACGTGATCTAAAGACACCTGACCATTTCCGGGAGGATACCTTGAAGCCTGAGTATGCGAAGATTCAAATTGACTCGGTTAAATGTGAGGGCGACTTCTGTCTTGTCAAGGGTGTGCGGCCTGGGGAAGATATTAAGGGTTCCTATGATCTGAATGATGCCATTTCGGGTCGTCATGTTGCAGACATGTAGAAACTACTGCACTGCTTTGAGAATGTTAGTCATGTCTGTGTTGCCATAGCAGCTAGAATAGATTAAGTTATTCCTAATGCCTAGGATACAGGGACACAGGAGTCCATGTGGTAGTTTAAGTTGGAATAAAGTTACCGAATTGTTTCGTGTCTTGTTTTCTCAGCGATCACTTTTTCTGACAACCTATCTCCCAGTAGACAGCTTTCTGCTACGTAGTAAGTAATGTTTTGAAGGTGGCGGCTCAACGGTTGGCGTGAGATGAATGGCGGTGATACTTGTCCCAGACCGCTTCATGGCATCATAATGGTCGAGGAACATATCTTCAACACTCTTCGCCCTCGCGCGTAGAAAGCGACAAACTGGATCAAGTAACGTACTGTTAGCTGCCTTTGAGAACTCCTCGTCAGGGTGTCAGAGGAATTGGCCCCTAGAGGCATAAGAGATGAAATAATTTAGTCACTTTATGCTAGCTTAGACTAGCAGTTAGGCTACTTTATTATGGAAGGCTAAGCCTTAGAGGATAATTCTTCTGTTAATCACCTGAATTTCCTTAGCTTAATTAATCTGTATAGCCCAAGGAGAGGCTTCTAGCACTTATCATTCTATCCTCGTTGTGTCTCTCCCATTACCATAAGTCCGGGCTAGTATATGCGTGAAAAGTCTTCTTGATAGCAGCTTCGAGATTCTTCCTCCTTGCGTCCATACTGTCTTGGGGAAGGTAGCGACGACTAATCAACTTTGCGCTAGACATCATGGTCCAAAGCATATCGATAGACTCGTCGGAGCCGCCAAATGTCCAATACAATAAATTGGCATTTGCCTTGCGCCAACCTTTGATCACGTCGACCACGTAGCCGTCAAACGAAGTAAAATTCTCCACTTTCCAGCCCTTCCTAAGTGGGTGTCAGTATTTGAAAAGAAAAGAGGTTTCATCATGCGAATTCTTACTTCTCTGTTGACATCATGTCGTTGGCTACAATTATGCTCTGTTCAACTATCGCCATGGTAGCGTTCTTGAGACTATCGTGAGGGCCTTGGTTCTCGGTATAATTCCAGAGATAAGTGAGGGACTCGTTGAAAAACAGCTCTGTGACATTACCTGCACCCCAAATGTGAAGGTCTTTGGCTGCAGAAAAGTAGGTGTCATCACCTCCCCTCGGAATTGGAGCAGAGTCGTTCCCAGAATTTCTCAGGGATTGGCTTATTTGATCCGCAGCCTTGCTCAGCTCGTCGTCAAATGATACGAACAACTCGTTGAGCCCAGCAAACGAATTCCAGAGTAGTTGTGCAGCCGGGCCTGAATCACTTGTGTCCATCTCTTCGCTACACCGGATCCAGTCACAGACTGCTCCCACCAATAATCCACAGTCTGGCCAATCAGCTAGTTTGATAGTCGCGGCAATAGACGACGTGAAAGTGATTCGTTTCGACGGCCTGTACCATTCCTTCCAGATCCTGATTGCGTCATCCCACGCGTCTTGAACTTGCAAAGGCTCCCACCTTTGCCACTCGTCGTAGTCGCGATACAAATCTTCGACGGGATCAGGACAGTTGTGATCCGTCCACTTTCCTGTTTGGACTCCCTTGGTGATGGTCTCGGACGTCCCGTTAGCCTGGCACACGGTTGGACTGGCTGCAATCAGGATACCGACGATGCCAAGGGTGGATCGTGCCCATGCTAAAGTCAGCATAGCGGACCGCGGATATGGTAGTGGGAAGAAGGCTAATATGATGCAGTGAAGGTGACAGATGGCTTGATTCAATGGAGGGAGTGAACGAGAGAATGAATGATTGAGTGAGTCAACAAAGAGAGGGAAATCAATGTTGAGAGTTGGGAGTAGAATAAGTGGGTGGAGGACGAAGGCTTTTAGTCACAGCACCCAACGGTCGACTGGTTCTAGGAATCAAAGTGCTGTGCGTGACATTAGCGTGCCAGGGCATTTGTTGGTTGTTGGTTTACCGGGCTGCGTATAAATCTCGCTGTTGTCGGACTTCGGCAGGGCTCAAGTACTCTTTGATGGAGTAAAACCCTACTTAGTTAGGTGTAACCCATGTAGTGTGACAAACAAAAGGACCCTTAAACATGCGACTTTTCAGTGGAGACCATCCAGGGTTGGGGAATTGGGCTTGGCATTAGGGTGTCGTTCTCATGAGGTTTGACTGCCGAGAGCATGGGGGACGACTTTTAGTTGCTCTTACCTGCTTTCCTAGGTAGTATTTGGCCGCTTTATTTTACCGCTAGGGAAGGGATTAACTTTAGCCTGATTTACACACGAGAGCACATCATCAACATTGGGACGAGTTAGGTGGGTAACAGAAGAATTGACCTCTAAGGCTTAGGCTGCTACAATAAAGTAGCCTAATGGCATAAAGTAACCAGATAATTTCACCTTCTATATTGTTGGGGGCGAATCCTTCTGATACCCTTGTGATGTACAGATACTGTCATAGTCTTGTAGGAGAAAATGTTTGTTCCTAATGTGTAAGGGTATCAGAAATACTTCTTGAAGAAAAGATTACATGAGTGTATAGGTATAAACAATGACCCCGAACATGAAAGCCAAACAAGTTGCCCCTCCCGCAACGACTCGAAGGGCCGTACTCTCCAAACTTTCCCTCCAAGTCTTACAATCCACTCCATCAGGTTCATCTCCGGGCCAGCTGCACTGCCAAGAAGTCATTGTAGCATCAATGCTTGATACAGTTGCAGGGTCCAGTGTGTCGGCGCACCTGTCTGCCTCGACTAGAGATTGAGGAAAGGCACAAAAGGATCCCTCGAAGTCATTATCGCTACTGTCGTCCCATGGTGGTCCCGTTTGTTCTATAAAGTTGACGGAGAGTCCGATAGGGGTTGAGCAAGTTTCGTTGTTGGTCGCGGCAACAAGGTCAACTTGCTTCAAGGGGCCTCTTGTGGTGAAAACGACTGTGCCAACAGCGGTGGCATTTCTCCTTAACCTGATACTTTCTTTCGGATAACGCTCCGTAGGAGGTTGCTTATAACAGTTCGCCCAGCGAAGGTGAACGGATAGTTCCCATGTGCCCTCAGTGTTGAAAGGATACGTATAGTGATCGAATTCGATGTGCGGGTTGCTGCTAGAGCGGTTGACCAAAGGTTTTTCTCTTAGCTCAGCGTATATGGACTTGTTGTAGTTGCTGTAGTTCCAGACAGTATATGAAACAATTGGTTCGAAAAGTGGTATAAACTCGGGATCCCCGTAAGAGAATACGACAGGGAACATCGGCGATGGGTTGTATGTCTCATTGCGCGGGAAAACCAGGCCAATTTTGAGTGGGGGATTGCCCCTAGTTGGGTCCTCAGCTTCTGCTTTGCGAAGCATAAGAAAGCAGCATACCAAGAAGGTGCACGGTATGTTTGAAATGTGCATGTTGATGGCGTGCGAAGAAGAATGACATTCATGGATAAAGAAAGACGTGATCAGGTTCTTGTAGGAACAAAACCCCAGGGTCCTACATATGAGATGACTCTGACATGATTGGTGTACCTGCCTGGCCGTGTTGCCGGCTTGGTAGTTGTTGGTTGATGGATGTTGGTGGTATCTTGGGGCTTGGCCATGCAGGGGTATTATTAGCATGGACGCTTTGGTCTGAAGAGGCAATCGGAGAATAAGCAAAGAGCTGGCTTTTTGATCAAAAAGGTGATTCGCCAAAAGAAATCCACAACCTCCTTGCGAGAAAGCAGTAAAATATTCAGACATCAAGCAGTAAATTCGGCGTCGAGGGGCAAAACGCACCCCGTCTGTTACGTTGTTGGCAGCCGAGTTTTCCGAGGCACCTTGCCAGTCTTGGCTCGATCCACTCCTAGGTACGCCGCAGGTTTCTCTACGTTGCATTACTGACCAACACAATCAGGTGAGTAACAGAGGAATTGTCTTTTAAGATTTAGACCTCCAAAAGCCTAAATTCTAGCCTAAACTTGCATGAGGTGACCGGGCCTTTGTTCATTGGATTTGGAACTTCGCTGACAACGGTGTGGATGTGCGCAAAGTGGAATTTCTTTCCTACAAAGTTCCATGCTGTCAATGTTGAACCTCGCCCTCTGAATGCTCTATCATAGCCTCTAAATCATCGAGAAAGCGTGGGTGAGCCTCAAGAAGCCTCATGCCAACCTTCCCATCCATCTGAGCGAGGTGCTCAACTATCATGGCATACCTTTGCTCCCTTTCAATCTCCACTAGCGTCTCACTATCCTCCTGAATCTTCCCCTCCCAGTCCTTGACCTCTCGTGACAACTTCTCAAGCATTCCAAATATTCTTCCCTTCCGGCGTTTGTACATTTCTTCCAACTCCACTGTAGCCCTGTAGCGCTCCTCGAAGTCGGCCAAGGTTTCCTTGTAGGATGTCATGTTTTCGGGCGATGGTTTGATACTGTCTGGCATCTTCTCGGCAAGACTGATAAAGCTGATGATATTGTCCGCCTCAACACGAATTTGCAGCGCATCTTCATAGGCTTCGTCGTAGTCATGGGTCGCTAGTTCCAAGTCTTCTTTCCACCTTTCCGCCCGCCGATCGTTCAGCTTCAATATTTCTCGCCGCCAATTCAAACGAGCTTTGGCTTTGTAGATTGTCTTGTCTAGGACTTTGTTGTAACGCTTGGCTATGTCGTGCTGATCGTTGCGATATCTTGACCATGCCCTCGGGAGCAGGTTGTGTTGGGCATCGTCGCTGCTAGGCTCTTCATGAGATGCGATCTCTTCATCCTCACAAGGAGGAGATCCAGCTTCGTTGGGCGGTAAGCTAGGCTGTTTTGGAGGAGAATACCATTTCCTGGGTAGCATGGATGGCGTCATGTTACTGAACAGAGCTGAGGTCCATCGGAGGCTAGGCTCGGGCCACTAGCTTGCCGTTTACGATCTGTAACTGAGACAGTGGCAATAGCTCCGAACAACCGTTGTCTACCCCGCACTGAAGTCTGGACTCTTGGTGCATCCCGTTCAGCTACACCTCCAATTGGGACGGAGGGGCCGAGGTGAGATCGCAATCGCTTTCGGTCAGATTCCATGCGTGAATGACCGCTACCACTGGCTTGTGTAACATTTCCCATTGTTGGAAAATGTGACAAGGGAGATGGTTCAGCCCATCGTACGAGCCTACGAGCCTACTCTGCGTTAGGCTTCCTGCGTAATATCTGACATGTAAGATCACATGAATTCTGCAATCACTCACCGGTGGGCTCGAGTTAATAGTTTCATGCAGTGAACCTTGTGGATGAACCATATGCCTGTATCCTCTGCATGCGTCCATAAGTTCAGCCAGCCTCGAAACTCCGACGTCCCGCTATCACAGTCACTATCACAGTTGTCACATATCGCGGAGCATCACCTCCGACTGACATTGAACAGGCTGTCCAAGACAAGACAGCAAGACGTCCCCAGACTTGAGTGCTCTCATCTGCTTTGCAAACTCACCAGTCGCCCCTCTCTGAATCATACATTGTTTACTCACAATGCCTGGCCAACTTGAGAAACTCAAGAGGTTCAATCCTCCTGCCTACTTGAAAGACTTCGAGGAGGGTGAACAGCTCGACGAGTGGTCCAATACCGTTGATGGCTGGTTCAATGATGAGATCGCCGGGAGAAGCTCTCCAGGACGTTCGAAACTGACCCAGTTCTTCAACCCAACTCTATGGGCGTACGATAAGACTCTGCCACCCGTACCGATTACTTGGGTCGGATTCCCTCTGAATGTGAGCGTGATGCAAAACATGGTATACGCTTTTTCTAACTGTATCGCAGGTCAGGATCACTCAGCCTACAGATGACGCACGATGGCAATTTGCCGAGGATCCAGCAAACCAGCGTGCACCGCATGGTCGCATGGCTCCAGTCACTGTCAAGGGTTATACCAAGGATCCCAAGACGGGAAAAGAAGTGCCGTTCGAAGCATCCACTGAACGTCTTGATCGCTGGGTCATGGATGAGTATCTCGAGTGGTCTACCAAGAAGGTGAAGGGAGGAGACATTGAAGTTGTCAGTTTCACTTGCGAAGGTCCCGAGGTATGTATTCACTAAACCATTAAGCATCTGGTATATAGTTCTAACCGGACAAAGTATTGGCAAGAGCTTGCCAAGTACAACCCCATCAAACTTGAGACTCCAATCAATGATGCCAAACCCCAGAAGTACACACCAAATGATAAGATCCTCAACATTTACAAAAAACTAAACCCTGATTTTGCGGATCAGATCAAGGGTGATGACCTTGTGGATGAGAATGGAGATTACGATATCTTCAACAAGTGGAATGGCCATACTGACACTGGCACTATTGCTCATTTGATCCAGCTCAACAACAGTCTGGGTGCTGAGATCGATATCGCTGCGCAGGCGACTGTCTCACGAACGGACTTGGTCTACGGAGAACCTATCACCAACATGATCACTCTTTGTGGTGATGCGTCCAGTTATGGCAACGTGTCCCGAAACTCAGACCCTACTGTAAGTATGAGCCTACTTATTGAACGATTCAAACTAACTGGCACTCATAGATCGGTGCGGCAGTAAATGAAGTCTGCCGGCTTGCGCATAGCGAGGTTGCCAAAATCCCCGTCACCATCTCAGTCATGGACCCGGTTGCCCTGTACATGTACGATGCAGACTTCTCATCCTTCCTGCTGGATCCTACCGGGAAGAGACGCGGAAACATTCGGGAGATGGTTCCCGTTCCTGAAGGCGTGTTTGACTGGTGCGACCGCGGCGACATCACCAAGAACATGGGACTCCATCTTCGGGTGTGCGTGAAGGGGATGAAGACCACTGATGGTAGCCGGAACCTGAACGTAAGTGACCTCTTCGACCAGAACAATGGTGGTCGCTACGTCCATTATGGTAGTCAGTTCGCCGACTATATCATCATGAGTGTCTCTGGCATCGTTGGACCTAAACCTGATTCTCCTGACTGGCCTGGAGAGCCCCAGCCTGCGATCACGTATACAGAGCCGTACTTGCAGAAACCGTGGGTTGAGCCAAAGACCATGAAGGACAAGGATCTGATCACTACTTTCAAGAGTGGCGAGAAGAATAAGATTGTCACTCAGTCTCACCTTGAGGTGCTTAAGATGAGGGCGACGGCTCAGGACGGTCCTTCGGATTACTTGGGTATGCCCGAGCCTGGTCCTCCAAAAGGACCCGAGTACATTTCTATCACCCCTAAGGTACTTTACTAAGTTTATGTGTGCAAACCGGGTAGTGTAGCTTTGTAATCACATTACTCTCTTACATCAATATCTCCCCCTGACCAATGCAAAACCAACAGACGGCTTATAGTGTAGTGAATGTCTATCAAGGCAAGGGTGGTGCTGGTGGCCGAATTAGGATGTGATCACATCCCTAAGCATCCGTATCACACGGACATCTCAGAGTGGGCTCCATGAAGTCTATTGACGCTTCTTATCATCTCCTGTATATGCAGACCCAGAATGGAGTGGTGCTTAGTTAGGACTGATGGTCTCTGAACGCCCTCTTATCTAGTCCCGGAGCTTTTACTCCCTCGGTCAGAAAGATCGATGATAGCGCCTTCGAGCTAGTTCAGAGTGTGATACGTTGCGTGCTGCGGCCAAGGCAAAGCCTCCATATCGGACAAGAACCTTTCCGGCCAACAAGACGTGAGCTGAAAGTGATATGAGACACCGAAAGGTCTAGACCCGTGAGGTGGCTCCGTATCACACTTGATATATCATTGAATCAAGCGGGGTAGTGGTATGGATTTTCAGCTCGCCACTTGGATGCGCCCTGACTACCACGGCCTAGCGGGGCCTCATTGCTGGTTCCTAGACATAGAATTGGCCAAAGTCTGAGCCAAACTCTGCACCGGCGACTTGCATATCATGAGCATACTGCAGGCCCAAGTTCCACGCCGTGTGTGTACTCTGACCCTTAACAGCACCAGCTTCCTAATGCTTTTTGTTCCTTGAAACCCCGGCGCTTAGTCCTTACAAAGACCTTTCCAAATCCATCCTCACCTTCCTCCTACAGTCTCCCTTGTGTTATAAGTCCAGTTTCTGCTGTTTGAAATCTCTTATTCAATTCCCTGAAAATGTCTCAGTCAAGTCCTGTAAAGATACCCAATTGGGAAGACGATATCCTGCCTCTTATAGAGAAGCCATACTGGATTGATAATGATCCCGAAAGTGTTGGCAGCAGCTGGGTTGACAGCATGAAATTCTGGGGAAAGTGGGATCTTTCCAGCTACGACGATGTTAGGAGTCGAGCCGCTGGTATCTACAAACACCTCCGCTCCAAGTCGATGCCTGTGACACAGGATCCTGATGAATACTGGCCTGAAGAAGCCCTGGAGCTGTTCCGTCACTGGGCTAACAGTGGTTATCCGCGAAACAAACAGGATACTCAATCTGTACAAAGCGATGTTCCTGAGATCCCTGAGCCTCTAGACCCGCCTGTATCGTACAGAGTCAGGAGGGATATCATGAGTCTAAGCAGAGAGGAACTTGTAGAGTATCAGTCCAAGCTTGACGATGTCCTTCATATTCAAGAGATCTGTTTCGAAGGGAAGAAAACCAAGTGGCAAGAGCTTGGCAAACTACGTAAGTGTTGACAAGTGGAATAGACATGGTAAGATCGCTAATGAATGACATAGACGCATACTGGTGTCTTCACTACCAGGAAGCTACATTTCTCTGGCACAGAGCTTATCTGAGATATGTTGAAGAGCTCATTGACTTCCCCATTCCGTACTGGAACGGCTATGCAGCGGAGGCTTCGGTAGCAAAGTCCAAGTTCGCTGGTATCCCTCCTATGTTCTTCGAAGAACATTACCAGCATCCCAAATTCGGTCAGAGAAATAACCCTTTGCGATCAGCCATGTCGCTGGACGGCAAGTCCAAGGATGGGGTCAGCGAAACAGTCACCAGGGACGAGACTTTGACACAAGGACCGTCCGCGCCTGGATGGCGCGCTAAGATCGAGGTATTTACGAAGTACCACGATCAGATATCCCATGCTCTTGCGCAGTCGACATATACAACTTCAAAGTCAGCGCAGCATTTTGGGTTACCGTGGGCAAACATTACGGACTTCACTGAGGATCAGAAGGACAGCCTGTACCCGTTTCGGTTTGACTTTGACGGACTGTTTGAGCAAGTGCACGATAATTTCCACGGATGGGTTGGAAAGGATATGGTACGTCGAAGTCAAATAGTGCCTAATTGAGGTTACTAACAGTATGCTAGGCGGACAATACGTATACGGCATTTGATCCCATCTTCCTTTCCTATCACGCAAATATGGATCGCTTGGCTGGAATATTTATGGATGCAAACCCGGAGAATCAATTCACATCAAGATTTCCACTGCAGCCTTTCATGGATCACGGCACCAAGGTCAGCTATGATGACCCTCGACGATGGCTGTATGCTACCATCGGCGACATGGCCAAGGACACTCGTGCACTGGGTTATATGTACGGTGTACCTGCTAGTCCAGACTACTTTACACCCAAGACTGCAGAAGAGAAAGGTATTATTCGACCTAAGCCAAGTGGTGGCCAAGCTATTGCCCTACCATTGGGATTGCCTGGCAGTGATACCAACAGCGTGAGGGCCAAAACGCTTCAGAAGCCGGCGAACCAAGAACTTGTCCCCTACGTCATCTTCACCGAAGTCGGCTGTACTACATCGAGCTACAGAATTGACGTCTTCACCACCAACGCAACCTCAACAGAGCCTGATGTCGAGAACCCAGACTTCATTGGCCAAGTCACGCGGATTGGTATGGGACGCGGTAGTGAAGAGCAAGGTCCACCGAACACAGGTCGCTGCCGTAAACCAGCTGCGACTAGGGTTCTCCCAGCAGAGGACTTTAAAGATCGCGTTGACAAGGATAGTGAGCTGATGATTGTTGTGACGGATTTGGAGACTGGGAAAGAGCTCGGTGAGACTGAGTATACGCAAATGTCGGGATTTGTCCCCAAACTGGCGTGGCTTCCAGGCCACAAACGAGAGTAAATAAAATTATCTAGTAGGCGATAGTGATACTTAGTCTGAATGGGACATAACAGGCTAATTGATGTACATGTTTTCCGTTGCGAATTCTCAGGCGCAGTGATGATGGAGCTGGGTCCTGTCATCCATTGAAACTAGCCGCTATAGGGACCAATTAGTGGTCTTTTCAGCACATACGACCATACCTACCAGAAAATACGGGATCCCGTCCGCTCTCCCATAGTCAAGCTGGTAAGGGGCGGATTAGTAGTTGGGTCGGTGACGACCAGCGAATCCCCGCTGTTGTATGTTTTTGCCTGTAGCGTTTACTTTTTGTCCTACAGGGGACGAAGGCCTCTAGCCCAAAAGTCCATTAGTGGAGATACAGCGCTACAGCTGGGTTCTTCACAGGAATAATCAGAGTGAATTGAGTGAATCATGCATAGGTTGTAAATACCGGGCTCAATTCTGTAAATCTAGTCATTCGTTATTTTGGTCTCGCGATGTGGACTCTTATTTGTCTACTATAAGTTCGCCTGCCACTCAAGGTTCCTCCTCTTGTTCATAACTGACTGGCCAATCCGGCTGACGAACCATCGCCATGACAAGACCTGGCTTATCCGACGTGATACCAAGATGAGTCTCAAATCCCATACGCCAAGGTGCAGCATAATACTTCTGGTTCTGGAGCATAAAAAGAGACCCAATCATATGAAACTTGTTTGGCTTTGCACCATCGTCGCTGGGAACTTCGTGACGAACCATGTCGTACCAGTTATGATCCACGAGTTTTTGAATGACAGCTGCATCATCATGTGGGCGCAAAACGTCCGGGTTGGCGAGTTTCTCCAAGCGCTCAAGCCAAGCTTCCTGGGTGATGTTGCGACCGAGTTCAATGCCATGACCCATGCCGTCGCGACAAGGCTTGTAGATATAGCCCTTTCTCAAGTCAGGGGCTTCCTTCGAGTCGCGTAGAAGGTCGCGAACACCTTCAGAGCCGGGGTTTATTGTTTGAGTAATTCCGGCTACCACGATCTCAGCCTCTTCTGCGGTCAGCACTCCGCGCGAGACCATGCCAGGAAGCTCCTCAGGAATAATTCCAAGAAGTCGCTTATCATGAACAATGAAAACAGTGCGCAGGTCGTTCGCTGGTGACAGAGCTAGTTGTCGAGTGACCGCCGGGTCTAGCTCGGAATACTCGGGTTGTAGCATCTCTATAATCCATTGTTCCAAGTGTGTATCGGTAGTTTTGTCCCAGAGTGAAAGTCCTGTCGGCGACGCCTCGTCTGGGCGCACTTCCAGATTCTTGGGATCCACGGCGTTGACAGGTGATCTGTTTCGGGCCACATTGGCGGCAGAAAGGAGTTTTGAGTCAGCGCCAGGCCAATTGCCCCGGATGGTGAATACTGGCTTCTCAGGATCGAACAGCGACATGAGACGATCATAGGCTTCCTGGTGACGAACAAAGGTCAGTAAAATGAATCTCACAGTGATCACAAAAGAGAAACACTAACGTCAATATTCCCCTGTGTTTCTAAGCCTCCCTTCGCAGCACCAATTTCTTTGAGACCATTGGTGGTTAAGTAAACACCCAATACTCCATTCAAAGGGAGCCTGCCATTGATCTCACAGATGTATGGCGCCTCATCAAACACACCATCAGGGCTACGCCCGAACAGTATATCGCTACGCCAAAACCCAGCATGATCGCGATATGCAGGAACGATTCCACTGGAAGCTATCCATCGAAGCAGAGCATCTTCTGAAGGGTCCAATGGCATACGCTCTGGGAAGCGGGCATTTTCATCGGTGAACCACCGGTCCACGATATCCATAAAGACACGGCCGAGTAGAACATGGAGCTGGGTCAATCGCGAAAGTAGTGCATCGGGTACAGCTACTGCGTGTGGTGACATGCGAGACTGGATACCGAACGACAACTCTTCGCCTTTAGCATCAATCTCGATGTGCTTGCGAAGTGTTTCGAGTTCTTTGGCACGGCGGGCGAGACTGGTGCAGTAAGCTGGGATCAATTGTTTCTCCTCGGCACTGCGAGAGACCGAGACTTGCATAAGTCCTGGTCGCTTGGAAGCCATGGCTGGCATTGTTTATGCTAACAAATTAATCTTGATTGATAGCAACAAAAGCTTTTGGATTGCAATTGGGAGGAAGTTTCATGGTCTTATACCATAACGTCTGCCTGGTGTTTAGAAAGCTTACGCCCAACTCGTCATCTCAGGGCGTATACAGCACCACCCATCTACTTTACTGCAGATGTAACGTCGTACTGGGAGATAAAGCGCTATCATCACATGGTGATTGGCTTATTCAAGTCACGTTGGCGATTGGATAAGGTAGGTGGGATCTGGGTGGTGAGAAATTAGCAGACTTACAGCACTGGATACAGTCAGCCTTCAATTGGTGGCCAGCACAGCGGTTCGACATCTCCCGGCGGCTGTTCTAGAGAGTCGAATCCTCTACAGAAACGGCGGTTCTAACAATGTGGAGAAACTCGTTCATGGTAAACCGAAGCAACCCAGGTGCGAAGTGCTAAATTGAAGTCCCAAAAAGGGTTATCTGCCGCCAATTTGCATCAGTGTCCCGTGTTGAATGATATGCCTTGTAGACTCGTAAGCTCTTCCGTCTTACTCGGCTAATTAGTGTTTTATGGTCAGCCCTAGCGCTCAAAATGAAGCCAAGGTTCATCATGAGAGTTTTGTGTCGTTGTCTTGGTTCGTGTCACTTCTCATGGGCAGTTTTCCATGTTGACAGCTCGCCTGGATAACAAATATGGTACCAGACTCAAACCAGTGAGGAGGTTCTATCCAAGTTCTTCAGGGATGTGGATGGCGGTCCACGATCTGCTCAGGTGATGAAGGCTTTCCAGGAAGAGAGGCAAACTGCCGACAGAGAGTGTGATTTCTCCGTTACGCGTTAGATCATGAACGGTAGCAGAAAGATGAGGTACGCAGATCCTGTGAAACAAATACGCGGTTATGAAGCCATTCGTATGGACAAGCTCCGTTATAATAACCCAGTCTTGCGTCTAACTGCAATTTGCTCGCCGTGTTTCGTCCAGTCAGCGACAGAGAGCATGTCTCGATTAGATATCCCACCAATCGGATGATCGGCTCCGGGATATACGGTATCAGGTTAATGAATCTCCGGAATTGAGGGACATACCTAGCGACTTTTGCGAAATATGTTTATATAAACATGTAAAGACATTCCTTTCATTAGCTTCCGTGGATTTGATGGTGTCGATTGTAGCGTTACTTCAGAAATATTGCTGGTCATTATGAAGGTCTTTGCCAAGCCCCTGCTTCTGGCAGCGCTATTCCCCATGGCTCTCGCCAGTCCCGTATCGTCTAACAAGAGCGCAGGCGCAAAGAACTTGCTAGTATTGTGAGAACTATAGCCCATCGACTAGTTTGCTTCCTTTTTCTGACATCTTATAGTGGCGACTCTTACTCAACGGTTGGCTTCTGGCCAGGCAGTGAACTTCCGTCAACCTCGAATCCCATCGGAAACCCACAGCTACCGGGCCAGACAACCGCAGGCGGTATCAACTGGGTTGGCCATGTTACTTCCACTCTCAACACTTCACAGATCTTGACATATGACTTCGCCTACAGTGGAGCAACGATCGATAAGAAGATTGTGAACTCATGGGCGCAGTACTCTATGTCCGACCAGGTGGCCTTGTACAAACAATACGTCGCGCCTAAAATAAGCAACGCAGACACTTTGGTCGCTTTTTGGATTGGTATCAACGATGTGGGCGAATCGTTCTGGAGTAAGACCAATGCGCCTGTCACCAAATGTGTGGATCGATACTTTGAACTTTTGAAGGAGCTCGTTGATGAAGGTTATAAGAAGTTTGTCTTGTTGAGTATTCCTGGTGAGTTACGAACAATTAGAACAACGCGTTGCGAGTTACTGACTGGCATTGTAGCCTATGCGGATCAATTCCCCAAGATGATAGGTCAACCCGAAGTTGATCTGGCTCGTCTCAGGTCTGATATCATCTCTTATAACAAGGCCGTCAAGTCTAGAGCAGCCGCTTTTACTTCGTCACATCCAGATGTCAAAGTCGAAATCTTCGATACTAAGCCATCTTTTGACAGGGTTGTCAGTAACTACGCTTCATATGGAGCCAAGGACGCTACTTGTTTTGGATCGAGTAACTGTCTTTGGGCTGATGACTACCATGCGAGCGGAGCCATTCATAAGTTGCTGGCCCAGAACCTTGTCAAAGCTTTGAACGGCATCTTCACTTTCTAGATAGCTATACTGGAATATTGTAACTGGCTATGTTTGGTTGATTTTTGACTTGCTTTTGTAATTCTCGAATATCTTCTGTCGCTTCATAAAAGAGAAATGGTAACAAAGACAACATTAAAAATTAAACTAGTAAAAGAAACGTCGATCCAAACATTCTATCCGCCCACTCATCCCTGATGACTATTAAAAAATCCCCCATTTATATCAAGATAGTTCTGAACATCCTCAATGGGCCATGAAGGCACTTTTCTTGACCCACTCCTCCATAGTCTTGGTACCAGGGTTCAACTTTCGCACATTGGCAAGATCAGCTCCATAGCCCTCATCTCTGAACCAGTTGACCATGATTCCAAGCTCCTTAACTCCAACCTTCAAGGCTTTGCCAAGGATACCGAATGTGGTACCAGCAGGACCGCCTGTGGCGTGTTCAAAGGCTTCACTCAGCTGAGCAAAAGTGAGTTCGTCACCAGTAATGCTAATAGCCTTCTTCCTCCAAGCCTCGGGGCTGGTGAAGGCTTCAGCGGCGAAGAAGCCGATGTCTTCGGTAGCGACCCACTGAAGAGGCTTATCTTTGAGGGTATCGCGGATCATGGTAAGGAATATCTTGGTTGCGAAAATTGGCTCGAGGTTCTCCATAAATGCAGTAGGTCGCAGGATAGTCCAGTTCATATAACTCTTGCCGTGGGCGGTGGAGTCTCGCAGATGATGCTCAATCTCGAACTTGGTCTTGAAATGAGGAACTACAGTGGCATCGGTCCAGGACTTCTCGTCACCCCCGCGATCAACGCTAGAGTAAACGAAATGCTTAACACCGGCCTTTATGGACTCGTCAATGAGACCCTTGCCTTGTCGCACTTCGCCTTCGAGAGTGACACCTTTTCCCATGGAAAGTTGGACAGAGTATACACCCCAGATGGGTACAGATCCAGCAGCTTCTCTGGCAGCTTGGAAGAGGGCTGGGATTGAGTCGAGGTCGCCTTCAATAAGCTTGATGTTGAAAAACTTGGCGGCGAGTCTCTTTGCAGAAGGCGAATCCTTGTTGCGTGTAGCTGCGAGAAGAATAAAGTCGGATGTGTCCTTGGCAATGAGGGCGTTGATGACGGCGCTACCTTGCTTGCCGGTGGCACCGGTGATGAGAAGTGCACGAGACATTGTTACTGTTCGGAATTACTTAGTAATGTAGTGGTTTCTGTTAAAGAATGGTTATAAGAGTCGAGTTTGTTGTAAAGGTTGATGATGAGTGTTGCGATGATGCTAGAGTGCTTTGTTGGTGATGGTTGTTGTTGATGTGTTTGGTGAGGAGAATGGGATAAATTGAAGAAGCCATAATGGTGTTTATGTATTCCATCTATCCTAGTTGAAACTACCAATTACGATACAAGACTTCAAAGCACAACGGTTTTTTTTTTTTTTTTGGCATGATTGCTAACAAACTTTGTGCGATGGACTATTTCGGATCTCCATGGTTTCGCGAATTATCGATGTTTCAAGAACTTCGGCAATGCAAGAAACCCCGACAAGGTAACTACGTCAGTAGAGTCGGGGATTGGTCAGTCAGGATCCACCGTCGTGTTCGGTCTTTGTGTCGTTGTGCGAGTGGGATGTGGCTGGGATTGCTGACATGCAGCCTAACGAGGGGTACTTTGATCTTCGTGCGTCGTCGCAGCATCAAGAGGTGATTCAAGCTAGCGTAACTAACTCTTCGTGACCAACTGATCGACGAAGAAAGCGACGAGCCCGCTCGGTAGATGCCAAGAGTCCGAAGAGCCAATGAAAATGAACCTTCTTTTAGCGAGCTGCTTGCAGTCACTTAATCAGCTACCCTATTGTAAGAAGAATTGGCCGCCTACAGTCTAAGAGACGAAATAGTTTAGTCACCTTCGACTCATTTAAGCCCACACTTAGACTGCTTTATTTCTGTAGCCTAAGCCTCAGAAGTCACTTCTTCTGTTACCTATATGCATATTGCCTCTACCCTGCTGACATACAGTAGCAAAGGGTCCATGTTGTAAATCCTCCAGATACTTTGTAATTGTGCAACAAGGGTAACATTCGCAATGGAGGGAAGCATAGGACTTAGAGAAACGAAATATTTAATTGAGAGAACTCCCATTTAGGTCAGCCTTTATTCTCAACATCATCAATCAGCAATACAACACAAATTCAAGATTCACCAAACTCGTCAGTCGACAATCATCATTTTCGAATCTTCGTCTTATATCTCCATCACAAACAGCAACAAGAGATATTCCATAATGCCTCATCTTGCAGCTCAAGTCCCCGCCGCCAAGGCTCCTCTTGTGGTCCGAGAGATCGAAACTCCCCAACCTGGACCCCATGAACTCCTCGTCAAGAACCAGATCATTGCCCTTCAGCCCATCGACGCCAAGATCGCAAAGGTCGCTATGCTTCCCCTTCCGTACCCCACTATTCTCGGCAGCTCATTTGGAGGCATTGTTGAGATGGTCGGTGATGAAGTCACTGGCTTCCAAATTGGTGATAAGGTCGTCGGCATGAAGACCGCTGGAGCTCAAGATAGCAGGTACAGCGCTTATCAAGAGTACTCTATCTCACCCGAGGTTACCACCACCAGGGTCCCAGACGACGAGACCATGGATCTCGCAGTCAGGCTTGTTGGTAACCTTCCGACTCTTCCTTCTTTGTTCAACTATACCCTCAACCTGGATCGACCTGTACCTGGTGAGCAGCCCAAGTCACAGGGCAAGAAGGCTCTTATCTACGGTGGAACATCCAGTATTGGAAGCATGGCTGTTCAATATCTCACACAAGCTGGATTCGAAGTCGTCACTACCTTTTCGCCCAAGCACAAAGACTTTGTGTTAAGGCTTGGTGCTTCACAAATCATCGATCATACTCAGCAATCCGAGGCACTTATTAAAGGCCTCTCTGCCGCTGGGCCTTACGACATCGTTCTCGACACAATCTCAACTGGCGATACAGTCAAGCTCAACGCTGAAGTCGTCGCAGCCCAAGGCGGTGGTTCCGTCTATGCCCTTCAGCCACCTTTCGCTCCCGAGACCCTTCCCGACGGTGTCACTCGCAAGTTTGAGGGCTGGTCACTGCTTTTGGGCAAGGAAGAGAACGCAGATCTGCTGAAGTGGACTTTTGGCACATATTTTCCCAAGGCATTGGAGACAAAGAGTCTAATCTCCGTCCCTGCGAGGAAGATTCCCGGTGGACTGAATGGATTGAATGATGCGCTCGATTTGCTATTTTCCAAGGGTGTCAGTAGCGAGAAGGTTGTTGTAGACCTCCGCGATTAATGTAAGGATAAGGCTTGGTTGCTAATGGCACAGAATGAGTAGTATTAATGATGATGGGCGGGATAGGCCTTAATTAATGAATTATGGGTTGTCAGTATAACGCGCTTTCCTCCAACTCACTTCAAGAATCGCAACTTTGTTTGCATTGATCGCTGCACCAGGGTGACAGAAGAATTAACCGCTATAAGCATAAGAGATGAAATAATTTAGCTATATCATGCTGACTCTGACCAAGACTTGGTGTTCTTTATTCTGATGTCTTAAGCCTTGGAGGACACCTCTTCTCTCGCCTAGCTGTCTCTTGCATATTTATCCAATCTCGGTTGAAACCATCATCGAATGTCTCTTTTAATGAAAGGAGTCCTGGTTCCATCGTCCAAACTTGGAACGCCCGGAGTTATCTGCCGAGTTGCTATTTCAGGCCGGCGGTCCGAGCTTGGCATTACCCGATGTGGACACAGATATTGACAAGGTCATATATACCGTGTAAAAAGAGTATAAGTATCTCTCGAGTGTCACATTTAGTACATTGAAGCGTTGCCGCCGACTCTTAGTGAAAATGAAGGTTTCCACGTTCTTGACGGGAGTTGGCCTCTGGGCTGGCTCAGCAGTGGCTGGTCTGATCCCTCGCGCCGACACCTTCAATAATCCCCTCATCTACTCCGACTTCCCCGACAACGATGTGTTCCTTGGACCTGACAACAACTACTACTTCTCGGCGTCCAACTTCCACTACAGTCCAGGAGCTCCGATACTTCGATCTAAGGACCTATTCAATTGGGATATTGTTGGCCACTCGATTCCTCGTTTAACTTTCGGCGACGGCTATGATCTCACGGGAAGCCAGCGAAACTACCGTGGTGGCACTTGGGCTTCATCCATGCGATACAGGAAGAGCAATGGATTGTGGTACTGGATTGGATGTGTCAACTTCTACCATACTTGGGTATTCACTGCATCGTCACCTGAAGGACCCTGGACGAACCGAGGCAACCTTGGCGACGGTAACTGCCACTACGACAATGGTATCTTGATTGACGATGATGATACTATGTACATCGCCTCAGGATCTAAGGATGTTCGCGTCGCCCAGCTGTCCAAGGATGGCTTTAGTCAAGTCAAATCTCAGAATGTTTTCAGCAACAATGACATCGGCAAGGAAGACCTGGAGGGCAACCGCATGTACAAGATCAATGGCCTCTACTACATCCTTAACGATAGCCCAAGCGGTAGCCAGACCTGGATCTGGAAGTCTAAGAGCCCTTGGGGACCTTACGAGAAGAAGCTTCTCGCCGATAAGGTCACCCCTCCTATCTCTGGTGGAAACTCTCCCCATCAAGGTAGTCTCATCAAGACTCCCAAGGGTGACTGGTACTTCATGTCTTTCACTTGGGCCTACCCCGCTGGCCGTCTTCCCGTGCTTGCGCCTGTTACCTGGGGTAGTGACGGTTTCCCTATCCTTACCAAGGGCAGCAATGGTGGTTGGGGCTCTACGTACCCGACTTTGCCAGGCACATCGGGAGTGACAAAGAACTGGGATCGAATCGATAGTTTCTCTGGCACATCGCTCAACCCTGCCTGGGAATGGAACCAAAACCCCGATACAAACTCCTTCACCGTTAACAATGGCTTAACCCTTCGTACTGCGACAGTGACCAAGGACATCTATCAAGCCCGCAACACTCTCACTCACAGAACTCACGGTAGCCGACCTGTAGGAACTGTCAAGATCGACTTCTCCAAGATGAAAGATGGCGACCGCGCCGGTCTCTCTGCCTTCCGTGACCAAAGCGCTTACATCGGCATTCATCGCACGAACGGACAGTTTACTCTAGCCACTAAGCATGGTATGAACATGGATGAATGGGATGGCAAGACAACTGCTATGGGCGATGTGAAGGCCACTGCTGCTGTGCCTTCAGGAAGAACTGCGGTTTGGCTTAGAGTCCAAATGGACACTGACCCCGCTGGTACTGGGAGTACAGTTTTCTCTTATAGCTGGGATGGATCCAAGTATGAGACGCTTGGGCCTAACTTTAAACTTTACAATGGGTGGGCTTTCTTTATTGCGTATCGCTTTGGTATCTTTAACTATGCCGAGAACTCTCTGGGTGGATCAATCAAGGTGGAGTCATTCACTGCAGCATAAACAGTTGTTCAAAACAGAGGACTTTTCTTTCTGAATTACTCAAGACTCAAGGTCTAATGATATGAACCATCTATCTGATCCACCTGAATAACAATACCACCGTCGATCTGCAACCCTTGGCACACCCAACCCATGGCCCTTAGCCTCTCCCATGGCGCATTAGGATCATGAGTCTTTACTTTGATTCGGCATCCATTTGGGCCCAGCCAATATGCTTCGAACTTAGCTTCTCCATATATATCTGTGAGCGCATCTAACACCTTCTCGATGTGAGTGACCTGTGAAGTCTCAATGATGTATGTATAAAGGGGTACTGGGCCTTGAACCTCCATCTTTGCGCTAAATGCTGGCTATTATAGTAAGGTATGGAATGGTTTGAACTCTTAGATAATGTGGGAGGAGAGAGGGTCTAGACGGGCACAGGTATTTATACTCCAGGGGTTTAATTCTATGCTGATTCTATGATGCTTCATGCGACATGATTCTGTGATTTGAAACTGTTGCTGTTGTCATGTTTTCACGCTGGTGTATTTACGATCGGTGTAGCAGTGGCCAGGTGCCAAACACGTTGCTGACCCGAAGCTGAAAATAGCTTTCCGTGTAGGAGATTACCAGGGTAAAGCATGATCAATGTCGCCATGCCAGCTCTTAAAATAAGAGTATAAAGCTACCTCCTAGTGACGTAGGTAACAGATGAATTAGGCTCCGCGGTTTAGGCTGCAAAAATAAAGTAGTCCACGTGTTGGTTTAAACTGGTATAAAGTGGCCAACGTTTCTTCTAACTTCATACTACAGCGGTGTAGTGTCTAAATGGGGAAACAAATCGCTTGCATACATGAGCACCTATTATTTTCTTAGTGCCACCGACAGGCCAGCCAATAGCTACTCTAGTATCCTATGTTCACGCATACTGATTGGTACCTACTGACTGCTCTTGCTTGTTACCATGTTCACTCGCAATTCAATAGTTTGATTAAACAGTTTAACACAAACAACTAGTGCTAATCAAAAAAGTAGGTACAGCAAGATATTAGCAAGCCACGAGAACAGCCATGAATAATCGACCAATCATTGTCCCCAAACGCTTCTAGGAGAGAATCAAGTGGGATGGGATTCATGTGCTATGATCCCTTTTAACTACATGACGTTGGTGATTATGAATGCATCATGCATGATGTGGGCAACGTGATGTACACGTTCCGGTTGTGGTGCACTGAATGGCTGAAACTGAGACGCGCCTGTGCTTACACGGGATTGAAGGAAGGACTTTGGTAGCCAATTTATATCTGCTTGCCTTTTAGTACTACAACAGTCATGAGGTCTACCAGGAGGTGTGATTGACGACAAGACGGCATAGATGTTTTCTCATGTTATACCAGAAGGATGTACCACAAACTTCCCTGCAACCTGACCACTTGAGGAATGGTTAACCAACTGAACAGCCAGGGTTCAGCTGTCATGACTTCAGACGAGCCGTAGTTATTCCTTTGCTAGCATCTACTCGCAGGCTTCATGCTTCTAAGGGCTTATACACGAAAATGACCGATACACGCCAGATATGGAGCGGGAACAACCCTATCAAAAGATCTAGCAAAGACGGTACAGAAAACAAAGCCTCAGCTTGGCAAAGGTAGTGAAAAGAGGACAGATGGGACGCATCACTCGGCCGGCTTACCTGGTGTCACCGGGACGCTACATTATACTAAAGCACAAATTGAAGCGGCCATCTGAATCAGTGAGTGACATCGTTCGTGGCCCTAATATTGATGGCTGCGTACGATCCTGTGAAAGATTGTATACAGCCAGCCTCTACGATTCAGTTCAGAGTAGTCGGCCACGACGCTATATAAGAAGAACGACGAGAACTTCTGACGAACATCTTCACATCCTATTACTGTAATATTGTTGAATGAAAATTATTGTTGGATCATTTTTCCTATCCTAAATACTATTGTTACCTCCCAGCTGTTCATCAGCTGTCTTCCCGGAACGAGAGTGATCAATACAAAACCTCAAGGCATGAACGCACGTAGATTCAAGGTAAGCTTCTTCCATCACAAACCTCAAGGTGAAGCCGATCAACGAGCGAATTTAAATAGGCTCCGCCAGCATCCGCTGAGTGGAAACCTTGTTGTACTTCCCCCTCCTTTGGCCTACACCAGTTGTATCCTTATGGCCTGCAACAAGTCCAGCAATCACCCTAGACCTTCCTGTTAGTATATCTTTTCCCGATTTTGATACGAAATGTCTCACCACTTTCTTACTATACTGCACAATCATTAGTGACTTGCTTCTCGACGTGATAGACAGTTTTCACTCGCCCAGGTCTCGGGGCACTGCTGCTCTTCGGGCCAGCACAATAGCCAGCAAATATCATCGAAATCTCCGTGATATTTCTTTCCAATGGGTGACTGTGAGACCTTGATAGAAAGGCTATTTCGAGTCAGTAACGTGAACCTTTCAAGAATGGGGAGAGAAATCGTTAAGTTAAGTCATGGCTCCAAAGAAGCAATAACCAGGAAGGCCGTTACTTACGTGGTGTCCGCATCTGAGGAAGGAACCTTGAAGTTGGCATTCTTGTGGCGAAATTGGCTCAAAAGAGATGGTGCGGCAATGATGCCTTGAGCAAGAAAGAGAAGAGTGGCGGTGGAGTACTTCATGGTTGCTATTGACAAGGCGACGAGAGGATATACAGGACCGTGAGGATAATTCTGCAGTCGGTCTCTTTATAAATAATGAGCGACATCGAAGTTTATATAGAGGGTTATCAGCTTTAGCAGACGGGCTCTTCGGCATATTGAAGGCAACTAGTTGGTCCGGAACCTAGATAGCAACAGCAATGCCATACACCTTGACAAAATGCCGCCGTGCGAACGAAGTTACTTGGGATGACAATTAAATTGTGTATAACGAAGTTGGACAGCCTGCGGATCGATATTGTTACAATTTTAGTGGTATCTTGGTTCGGCTAAGCGAAAAAAAGGTTCGGCATATGTTCACATATCAAATCACGTCGCACTTAGAAAGCCTTAGATCAAGCTATTGTCAAAGGATTTGTTACCATTGATCTATTCACTACTACTGCAATTAATATAATTCTCTCTGCTCTGTTTCTAAGCAACTTCAACCTGGTCGACCTTCTTGTCCTTCTTCCCATCCTGGTCCATATTTCCGCCCTCGACGTCGTCAAGCTTGCTGGTATGCATGGCTCCGTGGGAGCCTCCCTCAAATAGAGCCTGGATCTCCTCGAGAGTGTGTCCCTTAGTCTCGGGGAACAGGAACCAAATGACGACAATGAGACAGAAGAGAATGCAACAAAAGACAATGTAGTACTTCCACCCGATGTTCCTCATCGCAATAGGGTTCACCTGGTTACCCAACACCAAACCAACGAATGTGCTGATATACATGACGGAAACACCTCGGCCACGCAGTGTGTAGGGGAAGATTTCGACAGTGTAGGCCTGGAGAAGCGGTGCCCATGCAATGGCATAGAAGAAGAAAGTGATGAACACAAACGCAACAATGGCCTTGCCGGTAGTTGGACTGCGAGTGCTGTCGAAGGAAGCACTAAGGCCAGTCCAGATGATGTAGGACACAAACATGCCACAGGTTGAAAGCAGGAACAGAGTACGACGTCCAAGTCTGTCGACAAGCATAGCGCCAACGAAGATGGCAGCAAGCCAGTTGGAGATCTGCAGAAGACCGTTGATGAGTGTCTGGTCCTTTGGGTTGGTGATACCAATTGTGTTGAGGACAAGGACAAGGTAGTAGCTACACATGGTTAGACAAGTTATCGGACGTGGGGCTGGAGGTACACAACATACCTGATGAGATTGATACCGTTCCATTGAGCGAACCATCCGACAATGACGGCAATGAGGGTTCGCTTGCGGTTGGCGGGAGTACGGAGAAGCTCGAGCCATGAGTTCTGCGACATGGCGTCGGCCTCGTGCGTCAGAGCACCCTCGATCTCGGCCATCTCGAAGTTGACGAGGGGAGCATCTGCGTCACCACCGGCATGATAGGTAGCGAGGATCTTCCGGGCCTCTTCCCTGCGACCATGAGCAACGAGCCATCGGGGTGACTCGGGAAGGAAGTAGACGGCTAGTAATTGAATCGCAGGAAGAGCTCCCTGGAGCAGAGACGGGATCCTCCAACTCCATGTAGTGTCGAGCTTGAACGTTCCGAACGTGCACCATGCGGCAATGATACCACCCAAGTAGAAAGAAGTGTTGTACAAGGCGGTGAGCTTTCCTCGGTGGGTAGGATAGGCGAGCTCAGTGATTAGAATTGGACTCGGTTGCGCTAGGAAACTGGTGAAGAAGCCGAGGATTGCTCGAGCAGCGATGAAGGTCTCGAGGTTCTGTGACACGGCTTGCATGATGGCGAAGGCGACACATGTGAGAGATCCAATCATCATAGCCGTCTTTCTACCGAATCGATCGCATACGTAAGTGACGAAGAAGAGTGCAATGACTTTACCGGCGGGATACACTGAGTTGAGGGCGCCGAGCATGGCACCTTCGGGGTTGCCAAAGTAACCTCTCCATTGAGGGAGGGTTTGGAGACCGTTCATCATGGATCCATCGTATCCGATAGCGCCGGACGAGATTAGAGGGACAATGAGCAAAAGGTTGAGCTTGAGTAGATGAGGGACGCGCCACCATGGTCGTGGATCATCAGGAAGCACCTTGGCATGATGTGAGTATATGTCTCCTCATGACAAGCAGAGCAAGAAGAGAGAGAACTTACAGCGGCGAGGTCATGGCCTGCAGCGGCAGCAGCCCCTTTGTTCTCTGTCGGCGAATCCATGTCTTTGGCGATTGAGACTCGTGATGACAAGACTTTGTAAGACACAACAAACAATCTACAATGGATGATTGAGATGTGCTGGATTCGAAACGATGAAAAACACCAGGGCCTCGAAGTCTATTATTATGTCGGTACTCGAATGGAAAGAAAAGATGTAGATCTCAGCTGACCCCACACGAGTCTAAAGATGGACCCCATGGGGAAGTCAAGTCCATCTGTGGGCGCATGAAAGAAATTCTCAACTTGTTTGATGAAGCCTTGGCTGGACGATTAGGGGTCAAGATCCGACGCTATTCCTAACTGTTCCGAAGTCTCGGGTCTGAGTCTTATTGGCTCTCAAACCTCCCTTCCGAAACGGAGTCATTCTCATTGGATGCTCAGTATTCACACTTTCTAGACCTATCGATCGTTGACCGGAGCTGAATGAGAGAAGTGGGTTGTTCTCCAATCATGTGGCCACCAAAAGCTAAACGGGCGGAGTTGCAACTCTGGTTCCCCGACTGCAACCCCAATTCCTAGTCAGCGATACCCGGCTCAAGCGTGTTAATTACTCGTGTATACCTACCAGTCAAGACCTCGACCCTAGTCATTCCGGGACATACAACATAATGACACACAGCATGAATATTGATTCAATCATTGAGTCCTTGACTCTAGAGGAAAAGGTATGTTATAGAGAAATTCGATGAGATCAATTGAGCTAATTCAGTGCAGATTTCCCTTCTTGCTGGAAAGAACTTTTCCGAAACTGTTGGTATTCCCGACAAAGGCGTTCCTTCAATTAAGGTCAGTCACCTGTCTCAGCCTCAATTGACATGTACTAAATGATCCAAAGACTGCAGACGGGCCAAATGGAATCCGTTCAGCAGCAACAGACTTGGACATCAAGTCAGCGTGTTTCCCAGCAGCATGCAACCTCGCAGCCACCTTCGATGTTGATCTCGCTGAGCAGTTTGGACGTGCTCTCGGTGCAGAAGCAAGAGGCAAGCGAGTGAACTGCATGCTCGGTCCAACGGTCTGCATGCATCGCCATCCCCTCGGCGGTCGCAACTTTGAGTCTTATAGCGAAGACCCATTCCTTACAGGGAAGATGTCCTCAAAAGTGATTCAAGGTCTGCAGAGCTTGGGCGTCTCAGCGACTATAAAGCATTTCGTCGCGAATGAGCAAGAGACCGCCAGAACCACTGTCGATGAAGCTATTGATGAGCGCGCGTTGAGGGAGATTTATCTGCGGCCTTTTGAGACTGCTGTTAAAGAAGCGAATCCGTGGGCCGTTATGACTGCTTATAATCATGTCAACGGCGTTCATTGTGATGAGCATAATTGGCTTCTCGAGGACGTGCTCCGTGGGGAATGGGGTTGGAAGGGTCTTGTTATGAGTGACTGGGGTGGCACCAACTCTGTTGCGGCCGCTCTTAACGCTGGACTCGACCTGGAAATGCCCGGTCCTCCACGTATACGAAAGGAAGATGCAGTTAAGGAGTCACTCAAGAATGGAGAGCTCACCGAAAAGACCATTGACGAACGAGTCAAGACCCTTCTTGAGTGGGCATCGAAGTTGAAGGCCCTCGAAGCCGAACCTCACGACGTTGCTTTGGGTCAGGACACCAACACCCCCGAGATAAGAAGGATGATCCGCGAGGCGGGTGCTCGAGGCATTGTCCTTCTCAAAAACGAAGACAGTATCCTTCCCCTCACAAGGGAAAAGGTCCAGAAGAAAAGGATCGCCATGATCGGATTTTCCAAAGACGCTATGGCTCATGGAGGTGGTAGCGCTGCCGTCAACGCGTATCGAAAGGTTACGCCGTGGCAAGGTCTGCACGAGGCTCTTGGGGATGATGTAGAGTTTGTCTTTGCTAAAGGCGCCCACAAGGAACGATTACTGCCTGCAATCCACCCAAACACCTCCGTGGGGACAGTAGTCGGTCTTGATGGCAAGCCTGGCTTCAGCAGACAGTTATTCAAGGAGGGTGAGGAGAAGCCAGTATCTACAACCGGACAACCAACTTCAGCATACTCACCACTGGGCTCTCAAGAGTCCCTTTGGCGGCGGCTAGAGATTGTTGGTGACTTAACACCGTCCGAGACTGGAAGTCATTACATCGCCTGCTCTGGACTAGGACCGACCCGGGTCTACGTCGATGGCGAGATCATTTATGAACAGACAGCCAACTGCACAGATCCAATGGGTTCCCTCTTCCTTGCTGCGCCCGAGCCCGAGTTTCGCCACAAATTTGAAGCTGGCAAGACGTATCGTCTTCGCATTTGCAGCGATCCACCTACCAAGATTGGTCTGACGATTCTTGAAGGTCGAAGTGGTGTCCGTGTCGGATTTTCCCTCGAGTCAGATCATGATGCGGATCTTGTTGGCGAAGCAGCACAAGTCGCTAAAGGCGCTGACTACGCGATCGTCTTCACCGGCCATGACCCCCAGTGGGAAACGGAGGGTCGCGACCAAGACTCGTTCAACCTGCCTCGCAAGGGCACTCAGGATACTCTTGTGTCAACGGTCGCGTCGGTCAATCCCAATACAATTGTGGTTAATTCCACAGGCGTCCCCATCGCTATGCCCTGGTTGGAGAAAGTCCCAGCTGTGGTGCAAGCCTGGTTTCCAGGTCAAGAATGTGGCTACTCGATTGCTGATGTTTTGACGGGCGCTGTCAACCCCGAGGGACGCCTACCAGTCAGCTTCCCCCGGGACATTGAAGATTGCCCAGCATTTGGGAATTTCCCAGGCGAATATGTTGATGGTCAGCTCAAGGTAAAATACGAAGAAGGCATCTTCATCGGATACCGCCATTTCGATCGACTACCGAGGGAAAGGGTCAATTTCCCATTCGGTCACGGCCTGTCGTATACCACTTTTGAGTATGAGCTGAGCAGCGTTTCCCGGGAAGAGAGCGACTGGTCTGTGGTTGCCCAAGTGGCCAATACCGGTAAGCAAACCGGAGGAGCATTGGTACAGGTCTACGCCGGACGGGCTGAGCAATCGCCGGAGCACCCGATCAAGGCTCTTGTTGCGTTTAGGAAGGTTCAATTGCAGCCCGGTGAGAAGCAGGAAGTTCGACTTACTGTTAAAGAGCGAGATTTGGCGTATTTTGACAGCCATTTGAAGAAGTGGGTAGTTGACGAGGGCGAGTACCGTTTCTCGCTGGGTGCATCTTCTGCAGATATTGCTGGCAGTGCTGTTGTTAAAGCGAAGCAGTCCCATTTTGACCCATAAACATAGACCATAGATTCAAAACGCAATGATATCTCCCTGTTTGAACACCACTCCCAGCTATTAAGAATAGACGTAGTAAACAGGGTAGAGGATTTGTTCCGAATCGGCTCCGGGCTCTCCATTTGCCATTTGTCATGATGGCCTCGGATCACGAGGTTGAGGGTTCCGATTCTTTGAATAGTCCATATGAGGCTAACGTTGCAGATTTAAGCTCCTTTGTCTATAACTACGGAATCAAGCCCATGGGATTTGAAGTGCATCAATGCCAAAACTAATACTACAGACCATGCCCGCCCCATACTCAGGCCAGTGCCTTTGCGGCGCTGTCAAGTTCGCTATCACTTCAGAGCCAATTACGATACTGTCATGTTTCTGCGACCACTGTAGCAAGGGCGCTGGCGGTCTCCAGCAATCGGTATGCGTTTCATATCGATGTTGGTTGCGAGCTAAATTGTACATACAGATTGGAAAATTCTCAATCAGGGAAGTTCAAATTTCTACCTCACCTGGAGACGCGATTTCGAGATACGCGCTCACGGACACGTCAAGCGGCAACTGCAAAGAGAAAGCTTTTTGTCGCGTATGCGGTTGCACACTATGGACTGTTCCAGCGGCTGCACGGGACAAATTTTTATTAGTTCGACTGCCATTGTTGGGTCAAGGGTAAGTTGAGCTCCATCCGAATGCAGAAGACTGACGCGTCGCGCAGCTTGGACTTCAAACCTCGGAGCGAAATATTTACAAGGAATCGGCCAACTTGGGTGGAGCCCGTCAAAGATGCTGAGCAATGGGAAGAAGGTCGGAAGTAACAAGTTTGAAAGAGGTTAGAAGAGTGCGGAGAAAGAGGGGAACCTGGTAAGATAGTGGACCATAGCGGAATAGAGTTGCCCTGCCGCAGGGCCGAAAGCATAAGAGACGAAATGATTTGGTCACTTTATGCCAGCTTAGGCCACCGTTTAGGCGACTTTATTTCTGTAGCCTAAGCCTTAGAAGACATTTCTTCTGTTGCCCACCTACCTAGCCGGGTCATGGCCATGGCATTCATAATCTCATCATTCCGGGTTGTCCTTTCCGAACCAATTCGTGACCTTTCCGAACCTCTTATCTCTTCCTTCCGATATCAATCCTCTGCCCGAGAATTGATACAGCATGGATCCTACAAGAAGAATGCATCGTCCCGGTGGGTCGAAGCGTCTCAAGATCGATGTAGCATGCGGTCACTGCAGGCTCAAGAAGGTCAAATGTGATGGAGTGCGACCAGGTGAGATACGATTCCATCATTCCAAAACTCTGCATTGTAGCTGATAGAGTCAATAGTTTGTGGAACATGTAGTAAAAAACTGGCTTTGCGGGATAACTGCAATTACTCTGCTTCCACAGTTAGCCATATTTCATCAGGTCGCGTCCCTGCAGCGCAAGGGCGGAATGGTGACTATACCGCGCCTCTCATGCCAGACGTACAGAGGCAAGACAGCTCACCATCAATGACAAGCCCTTCGGCACCGAGAGTATCATCTATTTCTGCCATTGATCCGCACTCGCGGAGTCGTCCCTCAATTGCACCACCACCACAGCATGTATCTCCAGCCACTTCAACTCCAGGGAATCGAAGGCCAGATTCTCATGGCCAGCTGAACGTTGGGGCTTCGGTGACCTCGACCAGCCCTGCTGCTGTCGACTCCATGACTGCCGTCATTGATGAGGGTACTAGCACCGAAGAGTTCTTTGGTAAAAGCAGTGCCGGATCATTTACGGCTCAGATCAAGAAGGCTATCGACGTCAGATTGGGAAAATCTACAGCTCATCCAAGTGAAACTGCATTCAATTTTGCTCAATCAAACGTGGGCGCGATCAACTCCATTTCAGCTACATCCCCGGCACTCTCATATGTTCTTCCTCCACGCAGACAGGCCGATCACCTCATGGAGCTTTACTGGTTCTACGTTGACCCGTTATATCCGTTCCTTGATAGAAAGCGTTGGACCGCCGCGTACAATGCAATATTTGCCGGCACCGTTATGGATCTAAATGAGCGCGTCTTCATGGCTACTCTCAACGTGATACTGGCTCTTTCGACCCAACTTCTCGAATCTCAATCCTTGGAACAGCGTGAGCAATCAAGTGAAGCATTTTTCCGACGAGCACAGGAGCTATTGCCCATGAACCCTTGGGAGCCTGGTTCACTCGAATTGGTTCAATGTCTTCTAGTGACGAGTCAGTATTTACAAAGTACCTATAATCCTCATCAAACGTGGATGGTGATCGGTTCTGCTATACGGATGGCCCAAGGCTTGGGTCTTCACTTACCTGAGACGTCTGCCAGTCGGCCGGATTCGGGAGAGCGGGAGTTGCTGAGGAGAATATGGTATGGATGTGTTCTCATGGACCGGTAAGTCATTTCAAGACATCGTGGATTTCCCTTTACCGATAAACTAATTCATGTAGTATGGTATCCGTAACTCACGGTCGCCCAGCTATGATCTCACAGCATCCCACAAATACTGTCCCACTACCAACCTCATCCACAATAAGTGGCCAAAGCATGATCCAGAACCCAGAATACTACAGCTTCTTTGTGCGGTCAGTCCGTCTATACGAAATTATTCACAAGACCATGATCGCCTTCTATAGTCCTACACAAAGCAGTCGCTCCAAGGATAAGGAGGCACATTCAGACTCTGAGAGTGCGGAAGGCGAAGATGAGGACCTTGATAGAGTTGTTCAGTTGGACCGCTGTATCAGTCGCTGGGAGTCAAAGCTGCCGAACCATCTGAGATGGAATGTGCTAGAGTCAAATAGAGACGAGATAGCTCGAAGACAGACTGTGATTCTTCGGATGAGGTAGGTTCATTGCTATCAACACGCTTTTCTCTCTATACATTGTACTGATTTAGAGCCAAACAGATTTCTTCACGCACGAATCTTACTTCTTAGACCAGTGTTATCCAGATTCTGTCTGACTCAATCGCCGATAGACAAACGACCAGACGATAACCTCCAGGCTCGTGTGGTTCAACAAGGCGCCATGTTCTGTGTTACTACAGCTCAGAACATGATCGAGACTCTCGTTAAGCATCAGTCAGTAGACAGTACAGTCGGTCTTCTTCCGGCGTGGTGGTATCGAGTGTACTATGTCTACTCTGCTGCCACGGTCTTGATCGCTGCGAAGTTGAGATCCGATGTGTTTTCTGCCGCGGAGATAGGAAGATCTTGGGGCCAGGCCATTTCGCTGCTCAAAACTCATGAACAGTTTGGGCAATCGGCAAGGAGATGTGTGGCTGCGCTACACATTCTCTCGTCCAAGATCCTGCAAGCTACACCGCGCGGATCACCTGGGCGTGAGGTGCCCAACAATATTAATGGGACTATGGCCCATACCGTACAGGGCAACCATGTCCCTCAGCATGTCATATCCAATATGGAGATCCCCGATCTTGTTCAGCAATTGGCTCAGGAATTCGATACCCCGATACCCGAATTCAACCCACAGGAACTAGCAGACTTCAACTTGGACGTCAATGACATGTCATGGCTAAACGACATCCAAGGGGTCTGGGAACTTTTAAACGAATAGCATACAGGTTTATCTCAATTATTTATAAGCCATCTACTCTAGTTGACAATCGCTTAGTCTTTTCGTTCAGCTTCTACTCGAATACCATCTTGTTCCTCACGCTACCCAGCTCAGTGATATTGACCTCCACAACATCACCATCGTTGAGATACCTGGGCTCTTTCATACCCATGGCCACACCACAAGGTGTACCAGTGAGAATAACAGTACCAGCCTCAAGCGTAGTTCCCGAGCTGATGAAGCTGACAATCTCCTCGACTCCAAAGAGCAGATCATTGGTGCCTTCGCTCTGCCTCACCTCACCATTGACAGTTGTTGTCAAGTGCAACTCTGAAGCGTTGCCGACGACAGCGGGAGAAACAAGAAGAGGACCGATGGGAGCGAAGTTGTCGAAGCCCTTGCTGAAGCACCACTGGGGAACGCCACCGGCCTTCTTGGGATCTCTTTGCCATGCTCGTGCGGATACGTCATTGGAGGCAACATAGCCCGCCACGTATGATAGCGCGTCCTCTTTCGAGATGTTCTTGCCAGACTTGCCAATCACAATGCCCTTGAATGGTGTCAGCGAAATTCCCATATGGCTTTAGAAAATACATACCAGTTCTCCTTCGTAATCTATCGTGCCGTCCTGGGCAATCTTGGGAATTGGGACATCTTCATCAAAGCTAGCGATACAAGTCGAAGGCTTGATGAACAGTGAAGGGTAAGGCGGAGGTGTTCGGCCACCCTCCTTGACTAATCACTCAAGTTAGTAACTACTCCAGGACATTTGATTGCAACATACTGTGCTTGATATAGTTTAGTCCAATACAGCGAATGATAGGCACATCGGACGGGCGAAGTAATTCGCGAACAGCCTTAACATGGATCTTCTCGCCCTTTGTGAGTTGCGACACGGGACTCTGACCCTTGTACTCAACAGCCCACAGGTCATTCCTGGCTAGACGGTCGGCAAAGTCCTTGTCGTTCTGAACTTCTGGATCACCAAAAGTCTCGTTTCCGTTGTCATCGACGAAGCGGATGAGGCGGTTCCAGGAGTTTGAGGACATTTTTCGAGTTATTGATGATGCGATTGAACTGGCGATTCTCATTATGCTACCTTGAGTGAGAAGCTTATGATCGACTACCTGATATAGTCGCATTGAGCAACTGCTGGACGATAACGTTGTCGGGAAACATCGCGAAGTGGGTCCGCTCTTGCAGCCAGTCATAATGCGGTCCGGTCGGATCACGGAGACCCGAGGAGCCTCGGGATGAGTCCGGGGACGGAATATCAGTCTCGGCTATTTTGGGATAATCGACTTGGCTCTGTTGGTATGTCTGAATTCTGGGAGGCAGTAATCCTCTTCCCCAGTTTTACACTGTATTATCCCCATACCGCGAATGTTGTTGCATTTATCCGCTATTTATCTCGGCCGACTTCATCAAACAAACCACTTACTTGTATAACCACACTTGACCAGATACGTCTTATACTCCTGAGTTCAGACTGCAGCTATTGTGCACTATGGGCAACTACACTAGTGCTGTAGCCTCTGATGGCGAAACCGATGAGATGAAGCAGTATCTTAGTGAACTGCCATCCAAGAACCTAGAGCCTCTATGGTCTCAAATGAGCATGATGGTGCCGCCATCGCCAAATCCCACAGCAAAACCACATATGTGGACTTACAGAGAAGCTTTGCCTCATCTGGAGACAGCCGCCAAGTTGGTTCCCGAAGAAAAGGCTGAAAGAAGAGTCTTGATGCTAGTGAACCCTAGTATGCGTAGGTGTGCCACCCTCTTCATATTAGTTCATCATACTTACACAGACAGAATCCCCATATACCACAGACACTATCTATGGTGGCCTACAAATCGTCAACCCTGGTGAGACGGCACCAGCACATAGACATCTTGCCTTTGCGGCGCGCTTCATCATTGATGGAGAGGGCTTCACAGCGGTTGAGGGGAAGAAGATGCCGCTTGTTCGAGGTGATGTCGTTATTACGCCCATTTGGCATTGGCACGATCATGGCAATGAAAGCGATAAGCCAGTTGTCTGGCTAGATATGCTTAACTTGCCTTTGTTCCGCTTCGCACCAGTTCACTTTGCACAAGGTTACTCTGACCCACGATATCCAAGCGAGTACGTTTCTCTCTGTTCCCTAACCACGATTCAGTCGTGCTGACGCTCAGTATACATTGCGACCCATGCGAGTTTCGCTTTTCCTGGGGCCCAGTTGAGAAGGAACTCAACGCCAGCAAAGATGACTACTCAGTTTATCACTATAAGCTATCCAACGGAAAGCCTTTATCGACATTCCTCGGTGTCCAAGCAGAGAGACTAAGTCCCGGCGCAACATTCGAATCGCAGGAAAGCCAATCTTATCTCTATCACTGTTATGAGGGCAAGGGCCGAACAGAGCTCGTGACATCGATAGGAGAGACAATGACTTTTCAGTGGGAAGCCCGCGATACTTTCGCTGTGCCCTCGTGGTGTAAAGTGAAACATGTTAACGAGTCTGCAACTGAGCAAGCATATTTGATCGGGTGTCATGATGGGCCGTTCCTCGAGTGTCTTGGTATCCAACGAAGGAAGGAGTAAATAGATATTCGACAGGAGTGGTGTAATGTGGCGTGAAAGGATTATTTTTGCAGGATAACGGGAGTTAAGAGGGCTGCTATTGCACATATCTTGTTGCAGCCTACAGGTTACTGAATCCTATCATTCATGAGTCCAGGAATGAAATTTTAAACCATTCGCGATGGCAATTTCGATTTGAGATATACTGTTCGTTCAATTCAAGAAGCGTATCTGAAGCAGAGTCAAGGAGCACAGTTCGGTAACCCGCCGATCAATGATTAAATTTATGTTCATTATTATATCAATTAGCCTAAAGCAAAGGCTCTTCCATACAGTTTATATAGAGCTGTTGTAGATGCAAGTGATTTCCTCTAGTTTAACTGTCCGCTCGATATTCAATCCAAGCTTCTTAATACTACAATGCCCAATTAGTAACCGAGAATCAACAACTGAAGTTTGAACGAATTATTTCTTACCAAATCTCGAGCGTGTCAATCATAATCTCGTTTCCATCGTCAACGTAGGGAAAGCATTTTGGAATGACCTTAGCGACCTTGACCGGACAGTCGAGAGGTTCCAGAAGCTTTGAAAGGTCAATTCGCTTATTGACTTTAGCTGGGGCGGCAGCGGCAAGAGAAAGGAAGGGAAGGGCGAGGATGATGTAGGCCTTCATCTTGATGGTGCTTCTCGAATGGTCGTTGCTAGATATGAAGTAGAAGATTGTATTGTTTGATGGTTGGGATTATGAGTGATGTTGAGAGCTGGATCAAGCGGAGCGACGAGACTTTATAAGATCATTTCTCCTGTAGGTCGACAACCTGTGAGGTCATCATGTCAAGCCATATTTATCTCTCATATCTAGCAAGTTTAAGCTGTCTAGACTTTCACTGAGACACATTGATCATTGAACCAACGGCCGCAAGAAAGCCGTTGACGTCTGGAAATGACCCTTGACCAACGTCCTGTCAACCGGATGTCTCTAACTACTTTTGGATATAAGCATTACCAGCCTGGAATGTGAGATATCCTTACGAGGCAGCCGCAACGGTAGATCGCACAAGTTCAAGACATTGGATTCCTGCATTTTGTCAGCGGCGCTCTCCCTTGGTACAGTGGCGTTTGATCGGCTGTAGATCAGAATAACCTTAGCCCGACCCTTGATCTGATCAAATAGGTTGAAACGTTTATCGACTCTCTAAGTGATGCGATAACCTCACACCTATACGAGGTTTTGGATCAAAAACCGAGGCCAAGACCATATAACAAAACGTCGATGTTGGTTTCTCCAAATGGAAATGTGACCCTCAATTGCCTTCTCCAGCTATGATACGATAGTAACCAGATACCAGAGCTAAGACACAATGCTTCCCATTAGCGCCAGCCACAGAATAAAATGGCAACAGGTCAGCCAGTGTGGGTGAATCCGATTCCTGTCATTTTTAGCATAATATGGATCGGCAACGACAATAACGTTATCTCGCCACGACCCTGCAGCTGCATCTCCACCTAGCTAACAAAAAAGGACATCCCTGATCATGGATGACAGATTTAGGTACGCAGGATGCCAACCTATGTAGGCACAAAGTGGCTGAATTATTTTGTTTTCCATCTCGGCTTCAAAGTTTGCCGATGATCTAATGATGAATTAAGCGTCGCTCCAAACTCAATGTCTTGGAGCCGCACCAGCCACCGATGGATGTCACGTTAGGATAACCCTGGTTTTCAGATGCACGAGGCGTCAGAAAGCCGCCGGAAGCATACGAGTCGAAATATTTTGGTCACATCATGCCAGTTTAGAGGATACTTTATTTTTGCAGCCTCAGATTGTTAATCTAGCTGACGTAGCCATTCAGGCCACATCCAAACATCGTGATTACGTGTAGGCGCAGTGGACATCATGAAAACCTCACTATCAAGCGGGTTTTGTGGTGAAGGAGAGTTATCGGTGAATCGACGTGAGCCAGGCAGCCAGATGAGTATTCGCGAACAGATTAATTTTGTCCGATATTGGTATGATTGTATCTCCGACTCGATTGCAATTGTGCTGTTGAAAAGCGTGACCTAAAGATTGTATTTATGCTGGATTTGTTACCCTGGAGCAAGGAGTTTGGAAATGTGTCGCGTGAATCCGCAGTTTGATAAGGTATTTTACTGGTGGCCAAAACCAACGTCTGGAAGCGACTACTACAATCACATATACCGAGTTGTTATACTTCTTGATTGGGCTCAATTACCAAGAACTGACTTCGATTGTGTGTCGTGTGGGGAATACCCAGCAATCATTTACTGTTGCAAGAGTTGATATCGTTTCCCTCTCAGTTGCCAGTGTCTAATTTGCTTGCACTGCAGGGGACTCATCATTCATAAGAGTGAACAAAAATCACGTCAATGCTCTTCCAGTTGGTTGCAAACGCGACTGTTGGTGCCAAAACAGCCTGAATACGCGTCGCATCTGGTCTTGCATAACTCAGATGCAAATGCACAATGTGTACAGTGCACAATAATGCAACTCCCTTCAACAATAAGAGCCACGCCCGGTTAGCTCAATCGGTAGAGCGTGAGACTCTTACGAGTACGCGATCTCAAGGTTGCGGGTTCGACCCCCGCATCGGGCTGTTCCTATATAACGATTTCTAACATCGTGGCATTCTTTTTTTTGTCTTTTTGCCTATAGGTTTAATGCTTAGCTGGTTTTCTCATGGTTATTTTCTAACGCCTGGCTGATAAGCGATGTTTGCCTACAAGCCACTCTTGGAGCCGAGCCCATGCGTCGCGTGAGGGTTGTCATTAGGCGTATCTCTTCACTGAAAACAATCATCGCGATGTTTTCTCGCTTTTCGCCTCTAGGCAATGAGGATTTTTGTTTGTATGGAAACATGGAAGCTCTCGCGCATCGGGTATTTGGCGATGTTGACAAGCGACTGTTTGTTGTTACATGCAGGAGGCCGACCTCATTGAATCAGCACCGAGGTTGTAAAGATAGCATCATCTTCGCCAGAACGCTGGTAAAAGTAAGTATAAATACACACATATCTCTCACAGTTGCTTCTTAGACATCTCACCATCCATCCTAACACTTGTGATTCAAAATGGCGACTCTCGATGCACTGCATATCGCTCTGAAGCGACAAATTCCCGAAACTATCTCTACCAAGCCTCTTTCCGACGCTGAATACAAAGAAGGCTTTGACCTGTTCTGGCAACATCATGGCTGGACCAACTATCAAGACTTCGTTATCCCTCAACTGTCTCGCTTACTCGCACCTCAGCTACAATCCCATAGCCGCGTTTCCGTTCTCGAGATCGGCCCTGGCCCAAAGAGTGTTCTTGGATATCTGCCCAGCTCTTTGAGACGAAACATCAGAAGCTATACGGCCTTTGAGCCAAACAGTCTCTTCGTCCGTCAGCTGGCTAAAGAGCTAAATCCGACAAGCGAGAATGCACCGTTTCCTTCCCTGAGAACCTTATCTGTACACCAACGACATTTCACACAAGACACTCCTGTCGACCAAAAGTACCATGTCATCATCTTCTGCCATAGTCTGTATAGTATCCCCATGAAGGAGGACGTCGTGAGACGCTCAATCAGCCTACTTGCTACCGACCCGGATGGCATCCTTGTAGTCTGTCACCGCGATGGGGCGCCGCAGATCAGTAACCTTGTCTGCCACCAGTCGTCTTTATTTCCCGAAGGCGTTGTACGTATCAAGGACAAAGATACTGCCATCGAGAGGTTCGCAAACTTCATTGCTGGGCATACGGTCGAAAACCAGGAGGCAAAGGCGTCTATGAGCATCAATTTGCGTGAGGTCTGCCGTGCTTTAGCTCGTCATGACAACGACCATCCAGGTTTCCTGACATTTGCCGCCCCCGAAATCATCATGACCTTTAATCAACACGCCGGAAAGCTTGGCGAATTGACCGACCAGGTCCCGTTGCTCACCGGGATCATCAAGACCAAGAGTCGACAGGTACACTTTCTTCCGCCAGCCGCTGTCGTTCGGCCGACAAAGATAACACAGGTTCGAGCCTGCGTCACCTGGGCTTTGAAGCATCAAACTAGCCTGACCATAGTTGGCGGTGGCCACAGTGGACACTGTCGCTGGCCTGGTACTGTTTCAGTCGACATGAGCGCCTTCGATCAGGTGCACATCGTTCACGACGTGGGCGAGTTCAACGAAGCCGAGGCATTGGTTGTTGCTGGAGCTGGTTGTAAAACGGGTGACATCATTCAAACAACCATGAACCATGACCTGATGGTCCCGCTAGGTGCTCGACCGAGTGTCGGTGCCGGACTATGGCTCCAAGGTGGCCTTGGTCACTCGATGGGACACCACGGTCTGGCATCAGACTGCATCGTTGGCGCTGTACTTGTCAGTGTTGAGTCTGCTCAAGTCCTTTTTGTTGGACATGTACCGAAGCGACACCGACCCCGTGGTGCCGTCCGCCCTGAGAAGGAAGAAGATCTGCTTTGGGCCCTAAGAGGGGCTGGCACAAACTTTGGCATAATTGTTAGTGTCATCTTCAAGGCTTACCCGAGCTGGTCTTTCTCCGTCACGAATTGGATAATAGAGCTCTCGGGCCAGGACCGCACAGTCCAGGGTGTCATAGAGGCTGCAAAGCGTCTCAATCTAGCGACATCCGCTGATGCATATCTGTACTACGCTGACGACCAGCCAATGCTCGGAGTCACTCTCATCGAAAGCGCACCACCCGGAACTCGGTGGGACAGGCAACCTTTCAATAGTCCAGAACGATTATTACCGGCCCTTGGACAACCCGAAGACACCAGGCTTGCCAATTCAGTTGAACTATTCGATACTGAGATGTACGTTTCCGGCATGCATGGTGGCCATGGCGGCGGGAAAACCAATTCTTTCAAGCGATGCGTTTTTCTCAAGAACATTGAGAAGAACAACATTATTGACATCTTGACCACGGCACTTAATGGACGCCCATCGCCTATGTGCTATTTCCATATGCTGCAGGGAGCTGGGGAAGTTGAAGCCCTCGCGAGTGACGCTACTGCTTTCGGCTGCCGAGACTGGGACTATGCATGTGTCGTCACTGGTGTTTGGGCTCGCGAGGAACATGACACGCCGGCTGCACGTGCGACAATACGATGGGTGTATGATGTTGTCGATTCCCTTCTACCAGTGTGCAAAGGAGTCTACAGTGCAGACTTAGGACCTGATCCCCGAGACGCCAAACTTGTGACCCGAGCATTTGGCCCCAACCTTCGAAAGCTGGTTGGACTCAAACAGGTTTTCGATCCCCATCGGGTAGTCCCTTACACTTGCCCACTCTCGCAGGATATGCTGCCTCAAAAGCTAGTTGTTCTTGTCACCGGAAAGCACGCCGCTGGGAAAGACTATTGCGCCAACATCTGGGCTTCTCAGATCAAACAAAATGGCTATAGCAGTCATGTGGTGTGTATCAGCGATGTGACAAAGCGAGAATACGCTGAAAGCACTGGTGTTGATCTAAACCGCTTGCTTGAAGATCGTGACTACAAAGAAACGCATCGCGCCAGTCTCTCAGCGTTCTACCAAGCGCAGCTTGAACAACAACCGCGACTGGGGCAAGACCACTTCCTTGACGCTGTCAAGAGCGCTGATGTTGATGTTCTCTTCATCACTGGGTTGAGAGAAGAAGCGCCTGTATCAACAATGTGGCATCTAGTCCCCAACGTTAGACTGGTCGATGTTCGTATCGATGCTAATGATGAGACCCGGAACATACATCGGAATCGCCACATAAGTGACAGCTTTATCATTCCGGAAGATGCCAGCGAGGTAGAGGTCAAGTTCACTAGCTCCGAACATCGACCTTCATTTATATTCAACAACAACGTGGATAGCAATGATTCCGTCTTTGCCTTTGCCAAAGACAATCTGCTTCCGTTCTTGGCCGATGGTCTTCGACGTCTTGCTGGAATGGTCCGTTCAGCACCAGACTTCCCCCGAGTGGGCATCGAGTTTCGACATGTCCTGAACATCTGCTCGCAAGCGGGGGGGATTGCTCTTTGCACAGAACTGTTGAAGAAGCATTATCAGGGCAAATGGAGTGAAGTGGACGCCATAGTGAGCTGCGCGACCGGGGGATTCGTCTTCGCTACTCCCTTGGCACAAGCAGTGAACGTACCAATGGTACCAGTATGCAAGGCTGGCAAGCTTCCACCGCCCACGATCTCTGTCGAGAAGGGCAAATCCCATATCTCTTCAAAGGCTCAACACGGGGCAGAGATTGAGTCGATTGAGATTGATGTGAACGCTCTTCGTAAGGGTGCGCGAGTCGTGGTCGTCGACGACGTGCTGGCAACAGGAAGAACGCTCCAGGCGACAATCGAGCTGCTTTTTAAGACTGGTGTCAATATCGAAGACATCAGCGTTATGGTGGTAGCCGAGTTTCCTCTCCATCCTGGGCGCGAAAGGTTGCGAAGATGTAGATTGGGAAGAGTTGGTGTTCAGAGTTTGTTGGTTTTTGACGGCGAGTAGTGGGTGGCAGGACCTGGGGTATGGTTTGAGCTATAAGGAGATGTAACAAAGGACTCCCGTAGATATCTAGAGCAAGTTCGACATCGAAAAAGACCTCTAGAACGACTAGCAATGTGAAATTATTTATGCAGATATTTAGTCCAGATGAGCGATATGAAATGTGTTGTTTTGTTGACTACGCCTTTGGAAAATCCTCTCTATGGATAAATTATCGTCGAGACTCAAATAGATGCGTATGTCATAACAGCATCATGCCTTTTCTCCCATCGCCTTTAGAACCATATTAGTGTGTGATAGAAGTGCCACTTCTAAGTTGCTCCTATTTACTCAACACGAGCCTCAATAATCTTTATTTAGTGGTATAGAAGATTCCAGCCCTCGGGACTGCTCCTTTCATGCGCAATAGATTTCACACCAGCAGTTCGTCCAAAAGGGTCCTCAGGCAAAAAGCCTCTGTGCGTTAAATTAGTAATAGGTATAGGTTTTGTTGCTGATTAATTAGGCTTTCCAGACCCTCGTTACACCGAGCATGAATTTCTACCCAGTTGGGTCCTCTATACCACCCCCTCGGTCTGGAAGCACTGTATCTGTCGCCACTTCTTTCGAAGGACTTTTCGCTCAATCTCAAGTAACATTCTGTATCTATTGGGTTATGTGCAATCCTTGTTATCGAAGTAAAGAGCCGTAGAAACCTGAAAAACCAACGTCTCAAGTCCGCCTTGGTGCGCGTTTCCCCTGCTTGCTCCAGCATATATACCACGAGATCAAAGCCAAAGTGCGATAGACCAACGAGTTTCCTCATGACGCCAGTGCCACATGGCTGGTGCATGTCCTCGGGACAAATATACCGATGCAGGTGAAGGCTATCGAGAGATGGTAGAACCTGGCCACGAGATGATGGATCTTTGGAGTAATCATCACTTGTGATACACTTTAGGCACACTGCCCCGAACAAGACTCTGATATATGCGTCTATAGGCCGTATTGAGTCCCTGTCGTGCTGGCTTAGTGCTCTGAATGCAGCCATAAAGGTGTCGCCACGCCATGGTTCGTCGAAAAGAGGTTGCTGGAGCCTGGATAGAATCTCGAACTTGGTGAAAGCCCAGAGCAGATAATGTCTTTCGAAACCACAAAGATGATCAAGAGTCATGTGATTAGGTACTGTCTGCTCTCCAATCCAACGCAGACCAGAAGTGGGTTTAGATATCCTTGGTAGACAGAAATAGACTTGAGGGTCGCTGGTGGCAAACTTGCTAATGTAGTCTTCAGCTAGCATGATGATGCGGGAGAAGAAGCGCCAAAGGTTTCGGGTCGCATGCCGACCTCCTTCTTGGAAGGGGTCACGGTGACTCCTGGTTGCCCACTTATTGATGTAATAGTCAATGACGTGGCTTTTGTGATCAACATACGGCCATCGCACCCAGAAAGGGTCAAAGCTATGTGTATCCAATTCAAGAAAGGTAAGGGCATCTTGTAGTATTTCGTTGTATCTATTACCGCTGATCAAGCGTGACAGCGACCGGCACCTGATCATTTCCTTGTTGGCCACATATCCATGGAGCATGGCTGGCGAGGCGCGAATGGTGTTCTGGGTCGTGGTGGGTGAGGCGAACTCAGAAAGAATCTGTACCCGAAGTTCCGCTGGAAGGCGATCGAAGCAATCCATGACGAAGATGTTTTTGCTTGGTCGTTGACGAGAACCTCGTATCGGCACAGTTTTGGGAGAAGTGCGTGGCGTCGGCAAAAAGAAAGGGGCACGTGGGCTTTTATATCTATTGAATAAGCTTTAAGATCCTACAGACTTTTCTTTCTACAATTCAGGGTGTCAGAAGAATTCGCCGCCGGGAGCATAAGAGACGAAATAATTAGACCATCTTATGCGAGCTTAGACTACCTATTAGACAAGTACTTTATTTTTGTAGCCTAAGCCTTAGAGGACAATTCTTCTGGAAATCCACCCGATACAGTATTGATGAGTAACTAGATGGGATGGGTGTACCAAGGGACGCGTGATGATTTAAGCCTTAGACTGCGAGAGTTGAGCAAATGACAATGCGCAAGACATCCGCGCAAAAAAGATACTTTTCTTAATCCTTCTTCTTCTCGATCTTAGGCAAGCCAAGCCAGATACCCAACAAAACAACCAAAATAGCAAGAATAATCGGCTGCAGAACCTGAACGCCTTTCGCCTGCGCAATTGCACCAACAGCAAAAGGTAGCACGGCCGCTCCACTGCCTCCAAACGCAGCAGCAAACCCAATAGCGCTAACATGAAGATGTCGCGGCAGAAGCATCGTCACAGCAACGATCACGCAGGGAAACATGGGTCCTAGGAAGAAGCCCTGCAGGGCAACAGCGACGGCCGACACATGGAATTGCGGCACGAGCCAGAAGACGAGTTGCAGGGCCATGGTGATGGGAATGAAGATGAGAAGGGACAGTTTGACACCCAACTTGGGGATCACCATGCCGAGAATCATGCGTCCTAGGGTTATACCTAGCCAGAAACCCACGGCTGTCATACCGGCGTCGAAGGGGTCGGCATTACGAACGCGTAGCATGAATTGCACGACCCAACCACCGAGAGCAACTTCTACACCAACATAGCCGAGGAGGAATAGGGCGCAGAGCCAAACCACTCGCGCATGGGGCATGACGAAGAGTGCAGACCTGGTACCTTCGTTACGGGTGCCAGCAGCATAAACCGTTTCGCGATACTTCTGAGCTGTCTTAGGCCAGAATGCGTATGTGAGGGTAGCAGTCTCGAGAACAGCCATGCCCAGCTGTGTCAAAGTCAGTTTCTGTGGCGCAGAGTTTTGGGGGTTTGGGAAACTTACAAGGACGTAGTAAAACTCGTACCAGCCGAGATTGGCTTGAGTAATCATGCTGGTCGCAATCAGAGGGCTTACAGTTCCTCCAAGACCATAGCTCGCATGCATAAAACCCAACAGCTCATTGGATCTAGCAAGATTGCCGATATATGAGTTCCAAGCCGCAAGACCAATGCCATTACCCAGACCAGCGAGAACATACGCCAGAACCAGCACAGGGTAAGGTGGGTGCTGGGACAGGATCAAGTATGTAAGTGCATGGCATCCGCCGCACATAAAGGCAATCCATCGCTGGCCAATTCGCATGTGCAAATAATTGTTGATAGCCGCTGAAACAATGAAGCCAACGAAGGGTGAAAGGAAGATCAGCGAAACGACCAGGTACGACAGCTCGTAATATGTCTCGAGGTAAGGGATCAAGGCACCGTAAGCGGCATCATTGGCGCCCGAGACGAAAAGACTGAAGAAGACAGCTCCCACTCGAAAGACGTTGCCAATTGGTTCATTCCACTTCTCCACGACAGCAGCGGCTCTGGGTGGGATCGCTTCATCGTCTGCGGCATTAGCTTGATCTTGATCCTGATCTTCAAGGTGAGATCCAAGCCGACGTCCAGCCGATGATAAAACAGGGTTCGGCTGTTTCGGAGCTTGACGAGGGAAATCGAGAGTTTCCAGCTCTACAGCATGTGTTGGATAAGAAGACGACGCCATTGTGGATGAATTGAGCCTTTGAAGGTTGAAGAATTAGCTCAGTGGCTTCTGATAAAAATTTGTTTTTGACTCATCCTGTTGTAGATAGAGGGCGGGGGATTAGGATTGGCGCTAGCTGGGGTGCTTATCAGAGCCAAGACGTGGCGAATTGGGGGATCACCATCACCACAACCTTATTGTTCAACCACTAAAAGACTTGACACTCCCCAAAGACAATGACCAGAAATGGGATAGAAGTTGCAGCATGTAAGAAAGCTGGTCGAAGTTATTGGATCAGTTTAGCTATAAAGTTGGCATATATACTAAAAGTCTTCAATTAAATTTGCCATATCTCATGGTCGGCTATTGACGAATATCTTCACCGATGGAAGAAAGGTAATGACACTTCTTCTGTAACTCCTGGCTTGGCTTATCCATCTTGGTACCACCGCCAGTCTGAAACTTGATTCGCTGCTTCCCCTTCTCAGTCCAAGTCTCCCATTTGACAGACCCCTCATGACGATGCGTATTCGGGTCCAGAGTTCGGATGAAACTCGACCAGTAACCCTGAACAACTGGGATGACAGGTCCGTTCTTCTCGCCAGGAAAGTAACTTTTTGGGGGACTGTTGTTACCCAATCCGGGTCCGAAAATAGCGTTCAGCTCGGCGACATGGGGAACACCAAGACCCTCGGCCATCTGATCAGGGTCTTCGACGTCGTACCAGTAATTCCAAGACTTGGATACGCCATGCTTGGTAAGGGCATTGGAGATGTATAGGCCGGGGCACATGTATCGCATATCGCTGTAGGCAGTGCTAGCTTGTCGCCAATAGCAGCCAGCGTTAGGGCAGGTGTCGTTCTTGTTGGGGTACAGGTCGTTGATCTTGCCAAGCTGCTCCAGTGTCAAGAAGGGAAATTGGGCCTTGAGGAACTCGTCGCTATCGGCAATGCTGGCGGCATCTCTCGGCGCAAAAGAGGTTCCACCGTTAGTATCGTCGCCTGTGATAAGAGGAACCTTGATAAACTTTCCCTCGTCGAAAAGCTTGTAGGTAAGGTCGGGGACCAGATCGTCGTCCAAGGCAACAGTCCACATGAAAAGAGGCGCCTTGGAGCTGCCTTCGTACGGAATTCCTTTGTTCGCCTTTTGGACCTCCTCGGGTGACCTGGAACGAATGCAGCGCAGAACATCCTTCTTGGAACCGGCACATCCGAGGCGGATGGCCAAGTTGTTGTACTGGTAGGCTGATTCCTTGGCAGTCAAAAGGGTGCCAAATGAGATGGACTCAGCTGCAGCGCCATGGAAAAGACCCTCGTCCTTTCCTCCATACGCGCTGAGATGAAGACTGACACTTGCGGCGCCGGCAGAGTCGCCTCCAATGACCACGTGGTCCGGATTACCGCCGAACTTGGCGATGTATTTTTTAACCCACTTGAGAGCCTTGCGCTGATCGTGGAGTCCAAGGTTAGGCGTGAGAGCATCGCCATCGCTGAGGAATCCATAAACACCGACACGATAATGGATGCTCACAACGATCATGTCGAGATCGCCAGCCTTGACAAGACCGGTTCCGTTGACATTGGGGTTGGCATTCGAGTTGAAGCCACCACCCTGGATGTAGAAGTAAACGGGAAGGTTCTCTTTGCTTGAGGCATGTGTTGGGGCCCAGATGTTGAGGAAGAGGCAATCTTCGTCTTCAGTATCGCCAATGACCTTTGGGTCACTGCCGGTTCCGATGCAAACAGGCTTGCGCTGTCGTTGACGTTAGCTCACAGTCCATCATCGCGTGTCTTTAAACCTCACCTTGGTAGCATCCTGAACTGCTCGCACGCGACTTGGGTCTTTGGGTAGACTCCATCTCAAGTCTTTGACTGGTGCAGCACCGTATCGCACCCCAAGCCATTCCGAGACGCCATTTCCGAGATCCTTACCCTTGTACTTGCTATATCCGAGGTCCACTGTAGGATCAATAGCAACAGAGGGCAAGACCAGCGCTGCAAGCGCCAACAGACGAGACACGGACTGCATGATGAAGGATACTGCACAGTCGTATGACATGAAGAGAAAGAACATCATGATGAAGTTCATATAAGCCAGTTTCGGCCTTCAGAAGTTGAGTCCGCTCTCGGCGCTTCACCGGCGCTTTATTCCAAGGTTGCTTGAATCCATTTCAGCTTTTGCCTGAATTAAAATCACGAGTCGGCGACAGTTTTGCTGTATCGGGTCAAGTTTGTAAAATCTGGGGTAGCGGTGATGAAATGTGTGGGGGACTGGGGAAACGACCAAGGACGAAGCTCTGGAATTGGCATGGTCTGCCCAGCTTTGAGGTGTTATTAAGCACGGATCAGGTGTTGTTCCGTCTAGTGCATTGTACACTTGATCAACTCGGGTTAGCTCATCGTGATATGTCGGCAAATGGTTCCATGGTTTGCCGAGCCGACGACAGGTGCAGTATTCCACACAGACACTGATAGATTGAACATCCGCAGTTCTAGGCGGCAAGGTCTGTTATGGACTCATTGATACTGAGCCTGACAAGACACAGCAGGAATTAGGACTGAAGGCTAAAACTCCCAAGGGATGTCTTTTGCGCAGTGAGCGAAGGGCTCTGAATGAGGTTAATATCTAAGGCTATTTGTACGCCATTCGTTTTGCGACGAGATAAAAGGCTTCATGGGTGTAACCGGACAACATAATCCCTTGTGCGAGTCATCCCGGGGATGATACTATAGATGTATAGGTTTCGGCAACAACTAGGGTACACAGGAAAATTATTTAATTATCTTTAGTGCCTCTTTACGTGCTTATACTTATGTGGCCCTGCGTTATTGAAAAGAATGTTACTACCGTTTTTTTTAAGTATGCCTCTGAAAATCGGGTTTTCAAAAAGAAGTAATTTTATGTTTCATCTAATCGTTTGTGAAGAAACGGTGTTAAGTTTTCTAACCCGTCAATTAAGTTTGCCAGTTGGCAAACACCCACCTGCACTGCCCAAAACAAAAACCTTTATCGCGACCGTAGGTAGAAAATGACACGTGATACCGCTACTGCTGTTTTCAACTTTGTTCGTCTTTTTACTGTTTTGACACCATCATTACCCAATGCATCTCGCGATGCGACGCTCGCTTTCTTTCCTTCCCAGGGGGTTACCCTCCCGACCCTTTTCTGTCTCCCAGTATTCGCGTCTCGCTCCATCTTTCTCAACGTCCTCGTGCTCTTCCACGTCGACCCGATATGTTCCGTATCACTACGCTGCTATTGAGCCAACATTCGGATATGGACCTGGAGGCTACCATCCCATCAGAATTGGGGACACCTTTCACGGGAGATACCACATTCACCACAAGCTGGGACATAGCGGTCAGTCAACATCATGGCTCGCCCGAGATAAGACACAGTCGAAATATGTTGCTATCAAGGTTAGCATAGCGGATTCGAACAACAAAGGAGTGGAGATCCTGTCCAGGCTCTCACGACCTGTTCATGGAAGCGATAGCAGGGGCAGGGATATGATTATATCTGTCTTGGATCACTTCAACCTGGATGGACCGAATGGGACTCACTCATGTTCTGTTACCATCCCTGCAAGAACAAGCCTTGCACTGTTGGCTGGTTATCGATGCACCTGCTATCACCTTCCCGTGATACGATCTCTTGCTGCTCAAATCGTCATCGCGGTGGCATACATACACAAACAAGGCATTGTCCACGGGGGTTAGCATGAGTATTACCCCTTTAGTTACAAGACTCAAGACTAACGGGCGCTCTTTTCAGACATTCGTTTGGGAAACATACTCCTCCAACTCCCTACCAGCCTCGATAACTTGTCACGAAAGGAACTTTACGAAGAATATGGCTTTCCAGTCGCCAGCTCGCCATCACCCTTCTTGAGTCCAAGATCCTGATCTCAGATTTTGGACAAGCCTTTTGTCCTGCGGAGGAAGACCGATTTGAATCGGACACGTCTTTCGCATGTAGACCACCAGAGGCATACTTCGAACCGAAAACCCCGCTCTCATACCCGTCTGACATCTGGAGCCTGGGTTGCACGATCTGGGAGATGTCTGGCAGCGGTAGGTTCCTTGAAGGTTGTTACGAAGAGGAATACAACGCCAGGGTGCAGATCGATCGCCTCGGTCCTTTACCGCCTGAGTGGTCAGATGGATGGGAGAGACCACCCGATTTCTATGATGACGACGGAGCAGTGCTCGAAGCCCCAGCAGAACAAACATGGGACCAACGCTTTCAGGAGACTATTCAAGACCCCAGGCGAATGATGGATGTGGGAGCATTCGACAATGATGAAAGCCAGGCATTTCAAGAAATGCTTAAGGCAATGATTGTCTTCCGGCCTGGCGAGCGGCTGACCGCAGAGCAAGTGCTGAATACACGATGGATGAGTGAATACGCGCTACCCGAGTGGGAGATGATTGAGAAGTGATGCGGCACGTTCGATCCCTGTATAACATGTGCTTTCACATGACTTCGGTCTTCCGTTTTGTTCATGCTGATTCTGCCGTATATCACAACCCCGCTTTATTCAACTCATGTACGTTAACAACACCACTCAATACTATCAGACTATACCAGGCATCCCCAAAGATTCATATAGCAGACTTCTGCATATCGACAAGGTCTTTTACTAGTCTCATCAAATTCCTTGCTGCTATGTAACAGTACATTACCACCTTCTTGAATACCCCAGACTCTAACACAGAATAAGGATAGTGTTTGTGGGGAACCCTGCTCCCGTTTCATGCAGATGCGGCACATCTCCTCCGTTATACTTCACATGCGATGCGATATGGAGTCGCAAGCCTCGGCCGATCGCGAGTTCTCGTCGGGCCGTCGCCATTTGTGGACTCAAGTCCAATCGTGCATCGATCTACAGGTTTTAGCGCCCCATGAGGAACCGTGGTCGACGAGAAGCAGGGTGCGAGATGACAATGATCTTCTGAGACGTCGACCAACAGCGCAATATGGACAAAAGTTCGTATTCACATTCCCTGTAGACAAAGATAAACGCGGAGGAGGTGATTGATGGTCAAGAGAAACGCCTATAAATACCATGCCTGCTCCCGTGAAATTGAACAGAAGCAACTCGGCAACTCGCAACACATCCCAATTCCTAGATCACCAATACCAACTATCACTCATCATGCAATTCACCAAGTTCATCGTCGCCGCCTTCTTTGGTACCGCCTTTGCCCTCCCTCAGGCAGCACCTACTGATTGCCCTGCGACGTCTGCTATCCCCACCTGCGGTGTAAGTCGACACAAAAGCACTCAGGCATGATGTGTATAGTACTGACAAAGCCATCAAGGCACCTTGCATCACCTCCGCTGCCGCTGCAGCCGGATGTACGGATATTCCTTGCCAGTGTGCTAGTTCCGAAGTCATCCAGGCTTCGGCTATTGATTGCGTTGTTGGAAACTGTGGATTCTTGGAAGCACTCAGAGTTCAGGCCTCTGCTGCTGCTGTTTGCACTGCTTGTGCTTAGACAGGATGTATCAGGCTATACACAAACATGGAGCGAGACATACCGAAATTCAAGTAAATTAGTTCCGTGAGAGAATCCACAGGATTCGAAGTCCCACATGTCAGCGAACTAGAGGTTAACGAGTCAACGAGTAAGTAATTGCTCGATGAAAAGACTATAATATCACAGAATCCCACCATTTCTTTCCGCCGAAGGGTCGCTTTTATGGCTGGTGCTTTCTTAAAGGCTCTTTAATCCTGAGGATATCTCCATCTGAAAGTTGAATAGAAAAGGTTCTTGTGATCTATCCCGCTGCCTTCTCTACCTGTAGACACTCTCTACCACTGACTCCTCCCGATGTCTCTTGAATTTCCTCAAAGTCGAGTAGTTCACTTGCTGGATGAGTCTCCTGCCCCCCGAACCTGGCAGGGTCTAGTAAAGCCGCACCGACATGTTTTCCGAGGTCATTGACATCGATGAAAGGCAACTTCGCATCATCTGTAAGGAGATCGTCCAACTCCCCATATGTTGGAAGACGGGGAAGGTTTTTGTAGACTGATGGCAGATAGAAGTTGAAATGAAGCATAACTGGTCGGAGAGTGGTGTAGGATTGGAGTCCACTCTCTCTAACAATACCCTCAACTTCGTACTTCGAAAGTTGGTACTGGTACAATTCCGGGACAGTGTTCTTGATGAACTCAGTACGCTAGAAATCCTTTTTTGCCGTGTAGATGCTCGTAGAAGCCACGATACTCATAACACCAACTTTCTTGTAAGCTTCAATGGCCATCTGAGCTTGGGTTGCTTCCATTCCCGGCAAAGGGAAAGTATCGAGACAGACAATTGCTCTTGGAAGGATGAGCAAGGTCTCACGACAATTAGAGGACTTATATTGCTAATCATGTATGTCTTGCAATTCTGCAATTACTGATAAGCAACGGGCGACAGGAAACTCCTGCTCTGACTGCCAGTTATGGATAGTTAACCGACGGCCGCCGTCCCTGATACCATAAATCTGGCCGTGTAAGTCATTCGTCAATGGTATGTCGGTTACGCCTTATTAGTAAACCCTCGTCATTACACTTCGCTCCAAAGCCCTCTCGTGTCAATGAATGGATTAGGTACTTGGTCGATGAGCAAAGTACTTTGTCACGTTGACCAGGCACACGCAGGCGCTTATTGGTTGAACTTAAAATAGTAGTGGTATTGATATATCTATATAATTTACAGACCAGTCTTCTTCAGGTCAATGACACTGAGGCTGACCTGGTTGGTAGAGCTAGGAGGCAACCATCCACCGCCAATGATGAGTAGGAAGTTGTCGTTCTCCTTGAAGGTCATAAGACCACGAGTGTAAGCGTTGGGCTGAGGAGTAGCGAACTCGACCCAAGAGTTCTCAGCGCCAAGGTTCTTGTTGACGAAGATCTGGCTCTGGCTTCCAGCGCTGACAATGATGCTACCGTTGGCACCACCGACAGAGCTCCAGACAACAGTAGGGGAACTGACGGGGCGGGTGCCCTTGTTGGAGACGAGAGCGATGTCCTTGGCGGCAGCGAAGTTGAGAGGGTCGGCGCTCAGGCGGTAGTGGACGCGGCAGCCATCGGTGCCGCAGGTCTCGTAGACGAAGATGTACTGGCCGTTGGGGAGGAGAGTAATTCCAGGCATACCCGGGCGAGCGTTGTAGTTGCTGTCAGCAACGTCGTTGACGAGTGCGGACCAGCTGACGAGGTCGGTGGTGGTCTGGTGAGAAAGCTTCTGGCCGTGCTTGGGGTCTCGCTGGTCGGCGTAGTAGCACACCAGCTTCTCCTTGTAGACCATCATGTGAGGCTCCCAGACGGGAGTCAAGCCGTTGTTAGGACGAGCCTCGCCACCAGAGGCAATAGAGCTGGTGAACGTCCAGCTCTTTCCGCCATCGGTGCTAGCATACACATCGATCTTGGTCTTGCTGAGGTCGGTGGGGATACTGTTTCCAGTAGCCAGGATGGTGCCCTTGGGCCACTTTCCGATAGCACGGGGAAGCTCATACAGATCAGGCTGGTATCGCAGTCCCCAGCCGTTGGCGGTGTCCTGGACCTTTCCAATCTGAGTCCACTTCACACCTCCATCGGTAGATCGGTAGATGGGAAAGTAGACCAGAGGAGGCTCGGGTGAGTAGTTCTCCCAGGTGGAAAGGAGAGAACCATCAGAGAGCTGAATGGCGCGAGCGTAGAGCACGCGAGGGTCAGTCCATCCGGCGTTGGAAGGTGGTGAGAAGATGACGTTGTTGGAGAAGGTCGAGGTAGGAACGGCACGCTTGACCTGAGAAGGGGGCTCTTGAACGCCAGAGTTGGCAGTAGGGGCAGCCAGAACAGTGGAAAGACTCAAGAGTCCTCCCCAGAGGAGGGATTGGAAACGCATGATTGCTATGAGATGCAGATGAGTGGCACGATCTGTACTCTATCTACTGACGATCTCTGAGGCTCTTTATACGAACTGCGTCTATGGCTGTAGCCTCGGTATCAGCTTACAACAAACCGTCTCGTGATGATGCCAATACGATTTCGGGCTATCTACCGACGTCCCAAGCGATGCTTAATTGTAGCGCCGGCATATGAATGGTGCGGCAGAAGCATTCAAGGTGTTGTGACCTCTCCGATTCAGGAAAACAGGCCGTTTGTACCCCTGAAGCCTTGCTTTGTTTGCGGGGACCCCGCATAATGGTTATGCTATGTGCGGGGGAAGATCAGAAAAAAGAAGTTGTCGCGACTTTTCTTGATTGGGCCGACGGAGAGTCACTCTCCGTATGGGGCTTAGGCCTTGATTTGGGTACAGGGGATGAAGAAGATCTCTTGCCTGTTTGTGACGTAGCTCAAAGTATGAAATTGTCTTGGAGTCATGCAGATTGAAGCGATTCAGCCACATTGGTTCTTTTTGTTGGACTGACCCTGGTTATTTTCTTTGCAAGTTGGGGAAAGAGGCATGCGCTCCAATAAGAAGCTTTGTGTCGACGTCTTAACTATGAATAGACATGTGAAATACATGACTTCATCATCTTTATGAGGCTATGCTATGCCCTGTCAATCGCGCTTTGACTTGTTCTCACCGTTGCCAATGTCAATTAAGCTCGTAATTGTGGAAATCGGAACCCTGCCATGGAGCCATTGTGGAGAATAAATGAACGGGCAATGGAAATTCCAAGTCTAACCCGAAGGTTTTCAAGCGAAGAATAACTAAACACCGTAATGACAAAAAAGTGCATCTTGATAAACCCTTTCAAGAGATGGACCTGTGTTGAGCTACAGTACCTTGCAGCAAGGTCAAGGAGCCAGGAAGCAAAAAGAGCGGATAATAGTGGATTTAAACCACCAATTGTTTGGACGAACAGGGAATCGAACCCTGGACCACTCCCAGATTATTCAGATGAATTATGCTAAGGGAGTATTATACCACTAAACCATTCGCCCGCAGCGAGTTTTTATTCGTTGAAGGTCGAGATTGCAAATAGTAATTATAAAAGCTTTGTAAAGCGTGGCCAAGTCTCGATTGTAACAATGATAGCTGCCTCGGCACATCTAATGACATTTGTCAAATCAATTAAGTTTAATTTATAGCAAAGGAATTGCTGACTGGCAATACGTAATGTAACGTCAACTATATAGGTTTGCTGTGACTCTTCTTGTTGTTATCAAAAGTGGACGATTAGCGGAATTGTTATTTCGGAGAATTATATGGCAGTACACAAAGGCACCCTAACGCGATCCTAATTACCTGTGTAAAGTTTCATGTGGATTCCTATCTTCAAAAACTCCTTTGTATGTCCCAGTAGTAAGAATGTCTGTATTGTTTTGCTTTGTGTGTTTAGATCGCGTTTTCTGTCTTGGCCTTAGGGTAAGCAATTTCAAAGTTCTACATAGCAACACTAGGAATTATGCAACTAGTTGCACTATTCTGATACGAGGAACTCCACGAGCTACATTCATTCAGGTTTCTCTTACTACTAAGAAGTCTCACAGGTTTTCGAATCGCAAACACCGTACTGTACAAGTTGCTAGACTCCAGTACTGGGTCGTTCACGTTTTACATCGGCGCAAGGACCTGCGCTAGCGAATCGAATCTAGATCAACTGCTCTGTATGGGATTCTTCTTGGGACCGGGTAAGCAAATCTGCAAATCTGACCGGAATTCCGGAGGGTTCCGAGACCCAAGTCGCATCGCAAAGATTCCCGCGTTAGCCCCAACAGTCCACTTAGTCGCTTCGTCAAGGTCTTGAGACTTGAGACAAACTAGATTGTGCTATCGGTTCCATACAGATTGAGGCCTCACAGACATGTCTCTACTTCTAGTGGGTACAGTTAAATCGGTGTATAGTCGTCCCACGCGATCGCCGGCATATACCATGGTGACACTCTGCTCAAGGCCAGGCCTCACAGACATAGTTTGTGGACCCCAAGAACACGATATCTAGCCCTACAGCGCCATCGCCGCCGTATAGTTCAGGAGTGACAACCCCTCGACTGAAATTCGAGCCTTTACGAAGTGCCGTTTCCGGGCGGATGCAGTTCCCGCTCCAGCCTCGACCCACGATGCCATGCAGCCACGTGTCGTGTAAGATTAGCTCAACAAGCTATTCTCCTAGTTGAGGATCTTGCTGGTCAATGCTGTGGAGACGGGCGTCGTGCTGATAGAGGCTTGAGTAGGATAGAGCTTCGGCGTCAAATGGAGCCGAGTCAAGGTGGTAGAATTTCAGAACCAGCCATGAGAGCCCCGCTTACGCAATGTCCAACGGTTTTACTTGGGGAAGCTTTGAGGGGTTCCTCGATTGTTTACAAGTCCTCAACATATCTTTCAATGAGGTGCTCCGAAGGACGATATGAACTTGCCAAGCAGATAAACCCAGCACCCTTCATCTGCACCAGACCCTTGTCATCCCTGACCCAGACTCCTGGAAAAGAGCAACGTCGTAAGAATGTCACTATGTGTCAAAGTCAAGCTACAAACCATAGCAATCTCGAGAAAAGTCAAACTAAGCCTGCACAGGCCACAGCCTCAGCCATGGTCTCAAGCACGAAAACGTGTCGGCCACGTGGGAAATTGAGACTAAAATGGGCCGACTCAGCCTAGAGAGCCTCCGGAAGGGCGGAAGATGGGGGCAGGGGACCTTACGAGTCAGTAGACGAAACATGGCTTGGGTACGCTGTCAACCTTTTTACGTGATAGTTAACGGATCAACAGGTTCCGGGTGTAGTATTCCATTCGGATGATTTATCTTTTGTGAACTATCGCGTTCCGGTTGAAGTGGTTGTCAACAATGGCTGTTTGCCGACATTAGGAAGCGAAACTTGGTTCGAAAAGCGATAATAATGCGAACCGCAGGAGCTCGAGTGTTCGGTTCTGTAGCTACCTGATGAATAGAATGGGTCAAACGTAGGGTCGTCGCATAGGAATTCAAGTGATATCTTGATAGCGAAGAAGGTAATAACTTGTGGCCTGGGTACAGACCGCCAGCGTAGGGCTTCGTAGACGAAATGATCGTCCCGAAGACAGAGCGCGTATTCCAGGGTTCCACGTGGAATAATGCTCCTGAATCGTACCATAAGCTCTTTTTACTCCGAGCACAGATCGAAATTTGACCCAGGGGCAGCGGAGTCTCCATTTCATCTCCCACGCGAGAGTGACGTTGCTTAGCTGCTCCCACAACAGCGACATCGCAGCGTTCAACGAGCTTTATTTAGCTTACGAGCCACAATAATTAGTCCAAGTCTAAGTCCCCGCCCGTTGAGAAAAACCCTGATTTTAACCCTATTGGCGCAGAGCTGGACTATGTATCCCATAATATCCGGGGGGCAGGTAGCGGAAGATTGCCGCATAGTTGATCACCCAAGCAAATGAGAAATGACTAGCAGTGGACTAGCTAGCGCAGTAGAGAAAAAAGATGAGAGACAGAAAGATCGTCTAGCTTCATGTTCACTGGAACTAGTTAAGCTTAGAGTAGGTTATAGAAAAAAACGATAGTATGGGCGCTTCTGTAGGCTGGGCGAGCGGAGTGGCTTAGCTTGAAAAGAAGGAAGAGAAATTGAAGAAACCAATCGGGGATCCCATCGATAAAGAAATGAAACGTTCGAGAAGAAAAAACGAGTAACAGAGTTTAACCAATCTACCCGTCATCAACGTTCGGATTATTCCAGACCTCGGCAATTATTGTGCATAACAGGTTCCAGGTCGGGTTAAAGGAAGATCTCGGAGATGCCCGCGCAGGAAGTGAATCAGGTAGATTGACGAATGGGCAAAGGGCGGAATTATCTCGTGATTTGCGTTGTGAGAATCCTAGCGTAGCTTTGAGCCTCAAGACTCTAGCTGAGTCAGGGTTGGTCTCTTGTGTTTTGTATGGCCGGGATATGTTTTTCCATCCTTTACGGCCGAGTCTTTGATAGTGTCTCAGCCGGTGGCTTACTAGCGTGGAGCGCTAAGTCTTGAGGTCTGAACTAAAGGCCGTCAAAATTCGGATCAATGTCTCACATCTTCCTCTGACCTCGTAAGCGGAACCGCAAGCAGTAATCTGCAGAGAAATAAAAAGTGGGCGAGCGGAACCGGAAGACCAGCTCCTTCAATCACAATGTAACATGGTGATCTGCAGTGTCGATCACTCAATTATCAGCAAATCATTTTTTCAGCTTCTCGAGACGGAAGGAAAATACAACCGGGTAGTCGGTAAGAATATTGCTTTGTCGGAAGAAGAGCTCCTGAGCTGATTGCAGTTGCTTTTCAGGATCATGTTTACTGTGGTATGGATACAGTATTGGGATTTTTGTGAGGGCCAGGGCTCTGTTTTAGGCGGCAACAAAATGATGATTGGCCCGAAACCAAGTACCAAGGCCCTAAGGTGCCGCTGCTAAACTGAAGATGCCCTAGAACCAAACCTTGTTGCTTTCGGGAGTCTCAGAAAAGAGTCAGAGCCAAAAGCCACAGCATAATTCAAGGGTGTACCTGGGAATAAACTTGGGACTCTGACTCTCTTTGCATGACACGACCTGGTATCGGTATTGCATTGCATGAGATGGCTGGAAGGGCTGAGTTGGGCTGAATCATCAGGGCAGAACCAGCCTGTTGGTCCATCCCCTGTAGATATCCCGTACACACGGACTAATGGAGAAGCCTAAAGGAGTGTCGGGTCGGGTCTGAAGGATGGGATGGGCTAATTTACCATGTCGCTACACGTGGATTTTCTTCAGCTAATCTGCATCAAGATCTAGCAAGTCGCGTGGTGTTGCGGCTTGCCATGTGGTTCTCCGCTTTATCATCTCCATAACAGGAATTGCCATGCGCCCGCACGAGTAATGCAATGTAGGGGCCCCTTTCCTTTCTTTATCACCTCTTGTCTCCGCACATCATCGACCTTGAAGTCTCGTGCCGTGGCAATCTTCATCTTTGATTCGAAAGTGATGCTCGAGACAACAGGCTTCTCCTTGGATAGGCGGGCTTCCACGCATAAACCAACCATGTCGAAAGGAACAATTACACAATCCTCGTCGCGCTTGCTGTGCGCAAACAATGACGATCGACCACAGTCAAAGGTTGGTTATTTCATTTCCTGGATATACCCGGATGTCCTCTAACAATTGTCTACTTCCAGGATCTCCAAGATCTCTTCTCCGCCCTCCTCGCCAGTCTATTACCTCTTATTCCTCATCGTGTCCGCTTCATCAAGATCGAACATACCTTCCTCGCCGAAGATGCCATCCACAACCTCGGCAATCTCAAATTGACCCAGTCAAATCGCATGCCTGATCCCAACAACCCCTCGGGCACCGTCGTCTCCACATCCACAACAACCTTCTCCATGAACAAGAACACAGCCCGAAATCTGTGTCAACAATTCGTCGACGCCCGCTATATCGAGTCTGCCGATGGAAAACCCGACCAGTTGTTTAAGCAAATAGGAGGAGTGTGGAGGCCAACCTCAAAGGGTATCACCATCTTCGACTGGTTCTGTCAATCCAATGGACTCTACCAGGATCAGCTAAGCGAGCTGCACTGTCTCATTACAGGGCCTCTTTTGTACCTGGAACGTGATACCAAGACCGATCTCTGCCATGTGGATCGGGCAACCACCGAAGTTGTCTTTTGTCGACTCATCGGTGTTGATGGACGGGGAAAGAAGGGCCCTTACTCAGAGGGGGCAGTGGGTATTAGACTTCAGCCCGAGCGTAAGATTAACAACCGCACATACCACGACACATTTACCGGTTTGGCAGCGGCTGAGTGGCTACGAGACAACACAACATGTCTCGATCTACGGGAAGCCGTCAACATGGCCACTCACTTCGTTCACTACAACCTCATCGAGTCAGTCAACGCCGACATGGCCTACATGAACCAGTTCGCCGCCTGCAAGCTCTTCCAACCCACACCCATCTCCATCTACCAACTCTCCGAGCGTGGCCAGGACCTAGTGGAAACCAGTTCATCCAGCCGAGGGTCATCACAAGGCAAGACCGACGCATCTTCATCAAAGGGCGGCGTCAACGAGAGCAACCGTCATAAGCTGGAGAAGATTCTGCTCGACCCTACATTGCGTCTACTGTTCCGTGAGAACCTACGTGAGACGTACTGTGAGGAGGGTCTTGCCTTCTACGAGCAGGCTGATGTGATCATCCGTGACGCTAAAGCCATGCTCGAGAAGAAGGACTCCGATGATGCGATGAACGAGACCCTATCACAATCCCACGTCATCTTCAACACCTTTCTCGCTCCCGGCTCACCACGCGAAGTCAACGTGAACCACAAGATTCGATCAAGTCTTATGCAGCGTATGACCAAGGCACAAGCCCTTGATGCCACTGTCGCGGATACACTGAAGGAGGTGACCGCTTTACTGGAGACTGCTCAAGATGCAGTCTTCAAGCTAATGGCCACTGTAAGTTTGACTCTATAAACCATTCTCATTATGAATATTTCACTAACATTATTCAGGACTCTGTCCCCAAATTCCTTAACAACCCCGCTGCCGAAAGCCGACTGGTACAGGCTGGCGTGCGGTGATACGATAACATTTCATACATCTGATGCATTGGAGAGGTTTCCCAGTATTTCAGCAAGCGAGCATGGCTAATATGCCACCCACATTACATTATCCTAATGTTTCTATATTTTCTTATGTCTGAAAAGAAGGTGCCAGAGGATTGAAATGGTTGGACATGATTCCCCCATAGAATAGAGAAGGGTTAGAAAGAAGACCTGAGATAGAGCAGAGGCATAGGCGCCAGGGTATAGCCTGCATACGCGGTGGCAGTCAGCGGATGATCAATATTTTAAACATAGAAATGGCTGAAGCCAACAATAAATACACGTAAAATGTTTATTCATCAAGTCTACTATGGCCGGTTGCGAGTCAAATGAGAGGAAGGTCTGATGACCACAAGCCCTGTTTCGATTTGGATTATCGACGAGTGCATCTCTCTCCTTTCTATATCGGAATACTCTCATTATTGGGCAACCAGAACTTTCTTTAAAGACTAGAGCGGCACAAAGAAAAAGCCCAAAATATAGTCAGAAACGGTGTTCAGTGACCAATACATGTCTCGGCCTTCGATGCCCCAATGCCTTACTCAAGCGGAGTCCATCAACATAGCCTCTCAGCTTCCTTCACACCTTTCCATCTGCTTGCTCAAGAACTCATGAGCCCTCCAAGCAACAGCATCCAGCTCCCCTCCGAGATCATAAAGCCGATCGCAAATTCGAGCCATCTCAGTCTCTAGTTCCTCACACATAGCCTCCCGCTGCTTGATAGTCACACCATTGGCCGCAACGCCCTGAAAAAGGAACATCTGGTACTCTTCAATGCGTTCCTCGCCTTGCTCCAACCTGTTCCAGAGCTCTCGGCGCTCTTGTCGAAGCTTTTGGGCTGTGGCATGCTCCTCGGCCACTCGGTCTTGGATGTTGTCAGGGACGAGCGTGGACTCGGTAGCTATATAACTTGTTAGGTCATGGACTTTAAAGTCAGGATGTCAGAAGAATCGGCCGCCCAAGGCATGCAAGACAAAATAACTTGGTAAAACTATGCGAGCTAGGGACGTATTTATGCTACTTTGTTCATGTAGCCCTAGCCGTAGAGGACAATCCTTCTGACACCCATCTAGTTTGGGTAGTGATGGGGAAACGTACATGAGCGCCTGACAGACTGAGCTTTCTTTTTCGATGGTGTAGACTTGCGTGGGATATTACGGCTACCCTTCGTAGAGGCTTGGTTCGAGATGGAAGGACCCGGAGTAGAAGTCGTGAGCTCGGCAGCATCCTTATCGTGGAGAGCCTCGACCTGCTCTGGCGGCAGATCATTGACTGGATATTCATCAACCTTCTGGCACTCCTCAGGGCTCCTGGATATGACTCACAATAACTGAGATCCATGCGGGCTGTTCTGCGACGCAAAGCACGAGCTGGAGAATCGTCTTGGGTCTCCTGCCGGGCCATTTTTGGTGGTTGTTACAGTATGAGATGCTTGCATGGGCAGATCAAAGTATTTTTTGCAAGGATACTGGATGAGAGAAGATGAACGGGAGGGATAAAGTAGATCATGGCCAGCACGATTACTCGTCAAACAATTTGATTGCTTGAATGGTCAAGCACTGGCATTGTCAAACGAGGATGCCTGCAATACTTCAGCAAACGTGGCGACAGGTTAAAGCGGGGCTACCGGTTTCAGCGAGGTGAGCAACGGGCTATTGCTGACAAACAATCAGTGAAGATAGAATTGTTATAGGTTTGTGGTATAATACCTAGTGTATGGTAGGACATCGATGTTTGTTTGTTATTCGATTTGGTGAGGATGATGGGTAAAGTAAAATATGCCCAAACGTAACGTATAGGAACAAATCTATTCCCGATCTTCGTTGCATTCAGTCCTCTGCTGGGATGCTCGGGCAGGCAGGAGGATATGCCCCACAAGATAACTTGTAAAGCACCACCGTTTCCCATACCTTCAGTAACTTTGTGCCTCGTTCAAGCGAGGAGATCTTTTATACGTTCAACGTAACACCGTGAGAATCACCCAGTAGCATTACTCATGGACTCTCCATCGATCCTGCTGTTAATATAGCTGCTTCAGGTATAGTCGTTTCTAACTCATTCATGGTCTTTCTAATCTTGACTTTTAGCTATTGCTCAACTCAAAAACCGTCACTTCGAGGTCCGAACAGAAACTTTCCATCGCTTCCTGACAGCTGTCAGTCTCCAAGAGTCGAGTACCGGCAAGCAAGCCACCCCACAACCCATCTTCTAATCACGTAAATGTGACTGGTTGAAAAGGTTTGACTGGAATTCTGGACCGCCGATTATGATATGTCGAGACGAATACGGTGAGATTGTCCGAATAGGGCATGTGCACAAATGTGATACATCTGCAAAGTCTATGCATGAAGCTAGAATAGCTTCATTGAGTGCGACTCAGCTTGCTCAATCGTCCTCCAAGCGTCGCTGACATCCCGACACTGCAGTCGACTTGTGCCCGACATTCTTGTCTTTCCAATCGCCAATGATAAATGACTACACTTCTGTTGAACTTGGCTCTGTTTTCTTCTAACCATCCTCCAGCAAACCTCAGTAACCATGGCTGATCCTAACCGTGGTAACTACATCGACCTCAACCAGACCCTCTGGTATCGGCAGTTCATCCGAGGTATTGATACCTCAACTGACAAGCCTTACCCTGACAAAGACACACCTGCCACTCAAGAACAACTCGACAATGACTTTGTCGACTTTTGGGGCAAGAAATTGAAGTCCGATAAGAAGTTCCGACAGCACAACACTTACAATGAGCTCATGACAGAGTTCTGGGGTAAGTCGCCCAAGCATCGGCAGTTTTGTGAACAGCATTGACGAGATACAGAGGACCCAAACATTATTCTGCAGACGTACGCTGTCGCAGATGGTCAAACTGTCCCGAAGTACAAGCAGAAGGATTGGTTCCGATCAGAGCTCCGATTTATTTCCATCATCTTTCCAGCAGATGTGAATCACAAGAAAGACACCAAAACTCCAATTGCCTCGGTATCATGGGCACCTTGGTTTGTTATGATTGCAGCGTAAGCTACTCAAAAACAACCATATGAGCTTCATACTGATAATACTTGCAGGTCGGCGGATATCCATTCTGAAAAGGATATCTTGCACATCATGAGTTGGTCTAAAGACGATGGACAATTCAGATACTACGCTGTGAGTCAATCGAGTCCACCCCCATTTATGACTTACACGCCCACTGACTATTCCAGCGTGATCTCATCATGAGGGAGGAGGAAACAGGCCAGCACGGCTGGATCTATCTCTGTTCTTCTATGGACGCATTTGATGCCCCGGGGAAAGCCTATCTAGGCCCTCTCAACGGTCACGTCAACGGAGGGATCGTCATGAAGGAAATCCACAAGTACGTACAATTCTCAAATTGACCAGACATTTGCTAACGGGGTGTCAGGCCTTGGATGCATTGGCTAGTTGGAGGCCGAGGCATGACAGAGATGTTGAAGCCCGAGCTTGTGAAGGAACTCATGGAGGCTCCATGGCTTACCCATCCTGGCTTCCCTCCACTTTACGGAGCAAGTGTGCAGTCCGGAGAAACTATGGAGAGAATTGTTCTTGACTCTCTCAGAGTTTGGTTCACTAGTCGGCGCCACAAAGACTTCATGTCCAAAGATGGGAAGACCGAAGAGTGCCCACGAAACATCCAGCGCTGGGCGGCTCACTTCTTTCTGTCTACAAACATCAATATCGCCGCCTCGCCGAGTCATGCCAGAGTTGGGTCGGCGCCAGGCAATGACAACATCATTCCATCTGATCACTTCTTTAATTATGAGATGCTCAGAGGATACAGCGATCTCCTGGTAAGTCAAGCTACATTCGAAGAGAATGATCACTAACAGACATCGCAGCCCAGCAGGAATCTGAATAACGAGGATTGGCTGAAGGCTCATATCCTGGACGAGATCCCAGAAGCCTTGACTGCCTATAATGAGAGCAATTTTAAGGGAGATAAAAGCCAATACTTGTCTCAGGAGGACTGGTTCACGAGCTATACCATCCCACAGTTCAGCTATGATGGCCCTTCTTACCTCTGGGCTTCTCGAGAGCTCAAGCTCTGCACACTGCAAGAGGTATCCAAACCAGAGGATGCCCAGCTCATCGTCCCAGCCAACACTTTGGCTGGCGGTATCATGATGGGTACTCTCGAAGATGGCCATGAAGATATCATTGGAGGCGCTCAAGTCAACTTTGCTGTTCAGCAGTGGGGTGAGGGCGATAACCCATGGGTCATCCTCCAAAGCTCTGTTGACGATGCCATGGGCGTCTGGATGGCACAGAAGATGTTCCTGGGAGACGATAAGCAGGCAGCGCGATGCCAGCTCTTTTCCGAGGAGACATTCAATGCGCTCATCATGGTTGACTTCTGGAACCCTATCTACTCTTGGAGACGACTCAAGCTCATGCAGTACATCCCTGTTGAAGCCAAGCTTGTGGACAAGCCCACTATTGATCCTGTCACTGGCGAGGAAGTTTTCACGTATGACCTGGAACAGAATTTCATCCGAGCCATTGAGCGGAGAATGGAAGGCAAGGGAGACTTGAAGAGGCTCGAGGATGAGTGGCCTGAAGCTGAGTTCTTGTTGAACCTCAAGAGGCCTCTCATTGAGCATCAGATCCGTATCTCCAACTACACAAACGCTGTTGCCAATAATCTTCAGAATTCACAGTGGCTCCTGCAGTACCTCAAGCTGGCCGAGTCCCGTCGCCGCATGTTCAGACCCATGCCGATGAACTTCTTCGGCAGCAATATCCCCTACTGTCTAGCCATGACGGTCACTGACCTATGGTTGGAGATGACAGAGAAAGGAACAGTACAAGAGATAAACAAGGATGGCGCCAAGATACTGAGAACCTGGCTCGGTTCATTGGCTGGTAACGACCCTAACGTTGTTCCTGAGAAATACCAAGGACTCGACAATCTCAGCGATATTACGGACGTCATGAAAGAAAGGCTTGAGAATGATGTTCCAGCACTGCCTGTTCCACTTTTGCCTAGACCTTCAACAATGAGAATGGCTTGCCAGCGTTCCATTGCGATTACAAATCCTGAGACGAACGAGCGTCCGCATAGTTGTCCTTTCTTGGCGGATAAGCATCTTACGTCTCAGCATCCAGCCATCTCTGCTTGAGTTTAGTGGTCCGCAAGGTATCAGAAGAATTGGCTGTCATAAGCCTAAGAGATTAAATAGGTAGTTTAGTCATTTCATGCTAATTCAGATAAGCATTTAGGCTACCTCATTTTAGTAGCCTAAGCCTTAGAGGGCATTTCTTCTGTTACCTACCTAGGTGGTACACTATGGTCTTTCCTAGCTTAAATCCATACAAATAATCTCAGTTGATCATCAAACCTGTCCAGTGCATGTTCTCAAACCTTGATATTATTGTGTTACTAGGTCTAGCTAGTAGAATGCATCTTCCCATGCTTGGTCTTGGCCCTCGTCGCTCTCTCAAGGCACTGACTCACTGGTCAGCATACGATTCAATATAGGCAGCCATGACCGGCACCAGAGCTCCACAACTCTTCTGAATACAGATCAATCGATACCACATCCTTTCATGTGTCCGTATCATTGGTAGTCTATTTATGTGGCCATGCAACGCAAATTTCGTGATGATGACGGTGCCAAGTGGCAATAAGCAGAAGACTAGAGGTTTTGTGAGTCATTCCCCGTAAATTTTTACGGCACGGTTTAGACTAAACATGTTATATTGAAAATAATCGACTACCCCCTCTTAAGCTGTCCTGCATTCCTTGATCTTTTTATTTTCTTCCACGTCCCAAAAATGGAGCCTCCAAACACTGAAAGAGGCAGCACGTCTTTCCAGAAGCGCCTGGGACCGACGGCATATACCAGTTTCAATAATATAAAGTACCGCAAGCGCCGCGAAGATGGCATTACTATTTCTATTGACGATCACACTCCTTCCAAGATTTATCGAACTGGATCGATAGTCAAGGGAGTGGTGGAGATTAAACCAAGGTTGCCGCTTCATTATACTCGTATAGCAATGAAGCTTGTGTGTGAATCGAGTGTTCAGCTCCCTGTAAGGCATTGCGAAACCTTTCATCGTCATCTAGACCTTACGATGCCCATCGAGGAGCGCCTTGTGCCTCGGGTAGAGAATGGATATTGGGTCAATTCTTACCTCCAGGCTGGTCAGACATACACTATACCATTCTCCTTTGAGCTAGGCGATCCACAAGATCGCGAGGCTTGCCCGCACGATGTGGAATCGCCAGGCGTCCGGGAGATTCATCAGCAGCTTCCGCCGAGCCTCGATGGCCAAGATAGGGATGCCATGGTTCCACAGGGCGTTCGTATAGAATATCTCCTTATTGCGACTCTTGCGGACCGAGATTGGGTTCGGAAGAAGGCTACACAAACAATTCGATTTATTCCTAGCCTTGCCAAACAACCAGTTCTTGAAATCTCCAGTACGACTTCGACCCTGAAGTTCAAAGCGACACAGCAGCTGAAACCCGCAAGCTTCTCCGGTACCACAGCGCAAATCACATTATCCGCAGACGAACCTAGCGTTTTGGTTCTCAGGGACAGTGGCAGAAGTTACCAGGCAACTGATATCATCACATCCCTCCATCTAGAATCCTCCAAAAGCCAACCCGCTATGCCCTCCAAGTGCATCGTCTCTGCAACTCTCGAATCGCAAACATGGTCAAAAACAAAACCTATGCAAAGTATTCCACATATCAGCAAGGCGAAAGATTGTCACAGTGTCTCCGAACCTTTCATGAGAAATCTTGAGTTTACTTTAGTATGGGAAAAAGTCCCGCCACAATATACGAAAATTGCTGGGTCGAAAGCCGTTAACACGTTCAGGGCTCAAGTCAAAGTCTCGCTGCCAGGCTTGTCAATGGGCAAAAAGGTTTACTTGCCGTCTTTCTATTCATGCTTAATAGCGAGAACATATTGCTTGCATGTTTTAATCATTGTCGCATCAGTGCCGCTGAGGTTGGTTCTGCCATTGCAGATGGCTCTTGAGAGTGATGAAGACAATTATACCGGCCGTGGCAATAACGTTGGTCTTCCTATGCCTGAATCCTTAGACGACCCTTTGGCGTCAGACGATTGATTCAAACCTGATCACTGTTGTCTCTCAGTCATTGAGTTAGGGATATATCCGTGACGGCAAATTTTGAAGACAGAATAGTTTGAGTCATACACATATTTATTATTGGATAGATTGTGGCCCTGGTTCTGTCCTGTATTTTCTCACAATACTATTCGATTGTGTCTAACTTTCATTTCTTTTGTAGATAGACACTTTTACCTAATTATGCAAGACGGTAGATGGTTATCGAACTGTTGAACAGTATTTTGAACTCGACTCAAGCCTTGAATATTGCTATCCGTGACGGTGGTGCCTGTACTTCTCGAAGATGAGTTGTTCTTGCGGCGGGGATACCAGTACTCGATCCAGATTGCCCCAGTTTCCTGCAATTATTGCCTGACGGGTCACCTCGAACAACAAGGAGGTAGTTGCCCATTATATTGGTGTCGCTGATGGTTTTTGGCTTGGCGATGTCCGCGAGGCTTGGTGAGGCTTCAGATGTAAATTTGCTGTCCCGCAGCTGAGGGTGATCGTCTTCGCTTGTTAAAGGAATGTTCTGTATCTCGAAAGGTGACTCGAATGAGAGACACCTTCACTTCTTCAGTCGCATGTGAGGAGTCGATATTCCCCGATGGTGTGTTATGTTTCACCTCGTTTGAGTATAATCTTGACCGCATGGCCCCCGTCAACCTCGTTCTGAGTGCAAAGTAGGTCTCCATTACGGTACATTCTCGCCATCTCATAAATCCACATCTGCACACGACTCAACGGCGGCCTTTGGAGTTTTTCCCATATCCAGCGATGTGCGATGACGTCCTGCCTTTCAAATCCCTTTTGTAAATTGTTCAGTGTATGCTCTTGAAGCGGCATCGGGTCAGGGCCGGGTTTTCGCCAACTCGATATATCGTATTCTTCAACTTCGAGCTTTTGAGTGATACCTGGGGCAGGGGCTTGTACTGGGTCTCTGATCTGCGCCGGGTTGTCGGATGCGCCTCGAGAGGAGTTTTTGTAACGCGTCATTGTGTCAAGAAACTTCTGAGCGGAGGTGTGGTAAGAGGTGAAAAAAGGGAAATCAGTCAAGAGCAGAATCTCGGTATATATAACATTTTTATGATTAAGTTTCGGGTTATTGACCATTTCAATTTTCTCGCTCTATTATTTCTACTCAAGAACAAGTTATGCTCGACAAATTCAAACTCACTCTTCCTGAAACTTTCCTTCATGCGAATGCTGGAGATAACGGTCAAGATGTGACCTGCCTTTCGTCCCGATAACCTTGGTTCTGCCTAAAAGAGCGACTTTATTATGCTTTAGTAAGAACTTTCTCATTATACTTTTCCACTGGCTGACTTTTTTGATGCCTCGGGTCCAACAGGTGCGGGATTGAAAGGTGCCGGATTGAATAAGTTAAGCTTCATCTGAACATCACGCGCTTATCTGCCGCATTGAGGCTGTGTCTTCAAAGTATCTCGAAGTATCGTTCGCCACTTGAATAACAAAGTTCATCCAAACTATGAGTTGTACCTTATATCCAGCAATGCGATCGCAAATTGGTTTGTTGTGTCGTTGATAGATCACGAATACTGTAAATAGGGTAGGAAGTGGTTGGACCATCAGCCAATTAAAGTTTGTATCAAGGACGCGTGCCCAATTGGTTTTGTCATGTTGCTAACAGAAGTCCCGCGCTTGAAGGCGAAGGTATGTTAGCGTGCTAACTTTTACCACTGCCCAACCCCACCTTTTCTGCCTGCCACAATAAAAGCACTATGCCGAAAACAGTAACCAGCACGGATCTTCCAGGTACTGACCCCTAATTCCCAAAAGGGAGCGGGGCAGCACTTCCCTGGAATTTTAGCAATCAAGTCTTGATTTATTGTTGCATCCAATGTCAGTATCATTAAAAAGTCGATGCTCAATGAAGTATCTCCATTGACCAACTTCTGTCAGCGGGAAAACTCGAATACAATGCTCATCAATTCATAGAGTACCCTTTACAAATAAACGGGAAAGATGCATTGCCTCGTCGAGATTCTTCGTCCCGACTCCCATGTCTTATCTCCAATCCACTTTGTTCTCAGCAATTTCCAATCTGCTTCCATCGGCCCGATGGGATCAGGGGTCCAACGTCGACGATGTCAATGCCAAAATCATAGATAGGACGGAAACACATGGCTTTGAGTTGCTAGCCAAGTTCCATCGTGTCACTTCCCGTCTGCCCGTTCCGGCGAGGAAACCGAGTACCACTATTACTTAGGATTCTCAACTATAGCTCTGTGGATTGCCATCGCCAAGTTCCAATAATTACAAGAACAAGCCGGGTGTCGGCAACCTAGCATCGATTGAGAAGGTAAAGAAAACTGTGGATTGATGTGTTTAATTCATGATATCATTCACAACGTTTTGAGTTATTGCCACCGAGACATTCAACCGCCGTGGCTTATCGTCGCAAAAGCAACATAATTGATATCCCCAGATGTCCAGCCAATCAACCCTGCAACAAATGATGGAGACGAAGCAACATTGCAGGACCACTAAGAAGAAGCAAAAAGAGCAAAAAGAACATACAACACCGGGGATTCGCTGGTCGTCACCGACCCAACTACTAATCCAGCGCTTCGCAGCTTGACTATGGGAGAGCGGACGGGATCCCGTATTTTCTACGAGCTTTGGTCGTATGTGGCAAAGGAAAATGGTAGACACCAATATCAAGGTCTCGCCATTCTTGGCAAGACGGTGGTGTTGATGCCGAATGGCGATCCAGACTGTGGCAAATGTCTCGGGAGTTTTACGTTGTTGGTAATTGTGCCTGTAATCAATGACCAAGCCAAGGATGAATGCCGACCCAAGGCAGTTCCAAGCGTTGTCTATTGCTTTCTTGAGCTATCATGATGTTATGTAAGAGGTTGTTGCCTTCCCCGCGATGCATGAAGTTCAAGACCGGGAGTTGCATTATACTTGGCGGGAAAACGAACGATTTAACCGGATCGGCCAGCGAATCAATTCGTCTGAACAGCGGTCAGAGTAAGTGACCGCCTTTAGTAAAGTACCGTAGCATCGTCCCGCACTGGCAGATTGTTCGGGGTACAGTAGCGTAAGCATAGGCTGATTAGAGTGATCAATGCTTTCGTACGGATACGCTAAGGGAATAAATGCACCAATGATTGAAACTGCCATCAATATATGCCTAAAGATCTTTCTGGGAAACAGCTCGTAACTCATACAGCGAGGTGAGAGTCTGGACTGATTAGGATCTGAATACGAACGATATGCATATGCAGGACTCATGCTCCTTAACAGATGGTTCTGAAACACGACCTTGGTGAGTTTATTACCGAATTAGCCTGAATAAACAAATCCCCAGTTTCCCCTGCGTAATTAGAGTCCTAACCTGGCGCGGTATTCACTGTGGGGTGCGCCGGCAGTCAATGCTACCTCCTCCCTGGAATAAGGTGGGCTTCACTGTCAAGAGGTGCCATGTGGTCCGATGCTACCAATGTCGTTTTCCCCTTCAAGACTCATTCTTGGCCTAAATGGGACGACCCGGAGCCATGATCCTCCGAAATTGCACCTAGACCGGATAAAGCGAGGCGTTTTGGTTAGCACGTTTCATGAACCCGGAGATGAGTACCGCCTCGGTTCACAGTAATCCCAGTATATTATCGACCCACTATGGCTATCAACGCTTTGTTCTAGCACGCATATCGACGATCCTCATGCAATCTCGCCGGCAAAATTGTCATGACAGTGCAGAGAGTTCTAGACCAGGGAGTCTGATCGTGGTATCGATCATGAGCAAGTTTGTTCTCATCCATGCTGGTCGTATCACTGTCTCCACCAGACTATCGTGAGCTTAAGCAAGGCGGAAGGGACGTCCCATAAGATATAAATTGACCCGACGATCCTCTTCTTCCTAGCTTCCATTCTCTCCATCAACTCAAAGCTCAAGTCTTCACAGTCCATCACAGTCAAAATGGTTTCCTTCACCTACCTTCTCGCCGCCGTCTCGGCCGTCACTGGCGCCATTGCCGCCCCCAACCCTACAAAGGTTGAGGTTGAGCCTCCTACCGGTCTCCAGAAGCGAACTGACCCTACCACCGGTGTCAGCGATGGCTACTACTTCTCCTTCTGGTCCGACACCCCTAGCGCTGTCACCTACACCAACGGCCGCGCTGGCCAGTTCACCATGAACTGGAACGGCAACCGTGGTAACCACGTCGGTGGAAAGGGATGGAACCCTGGTGCCGCTCGGTAAGTCACCATCTGGATTCCTGTTCAAGGCTCTTTACTGACAATACACAGCACCATCAAGTACTCTGGTGACTACCGTCCCAACGGTAACAGCTACCTCGCTGTCTACGGCTGGACCCGCAACCCTCTCGTCGAGTACTACATCGTCGAGAACTTCGGCACCTACAACCCCTCTTCCGGTGCCCAGAAGAAGGGTGAGATCAAAATCGACGGATCCATCTACGACATTGCTGTCAGCACTCGCACCTGTGCTCCTTCCATCGAGGGTAACTGCAAGACCTTCCAGCAGTACTGGTCCGTCCGCCGCAACAAGCGATCCAGCGGATCCGTCAACACTGGTGCTCACTTCAACGCCTGGGCCCAGGCTGGTCTCCGTCTCGGCAGCCACGACTACCAGATCCTTGCTGTTGAGGGTTACCAGAGCTCTGGTTCCGCCACCATGACCGTGTCCCAGTAAGCTCTTGAGCTTAGAGATGCAATGGATCCAGGCCTAGAACTGGAAACGTCCAAATTGTGGAAAATACTTTGACCAGAGTTTTATGGTTATTGGGCTGGACTTGTAGCTGGACTTCACGCAGGACCTGTCTCTACTTCACTGTATATACCTTTACAAAATGAACATACTATCACTGTCAGCTATGCTGGCTCTTACGCATGAACCAATATTCTTATCTCTACTGGGTGATGTTTACATGTCGTTCAATTAACCGTTCAACTCCGCTAGAACTATCCTGAAGAAACATTAAGTCTCTTGAGTTTATATCGGTACGTGACGCTTAATTTTCACAGCAGAAGGAACGAGATGATTGAGATACTTCACTTACGGGTCGGACAGGCTTGTTATAGTAATCTCAAAACCAGGAGTTGGTCCTTTTGTTGCCTCGTGTATTCTGCGTATTACATTAAATGAAACAGACTCTAGTCGTTTGCATCTCGCTTCTTACGCTGTGTCCGCCAATCATTCTCTGGCCGACCACGTACGTTGCGGCCCAGGGCTTAGATATGTGTTGCCAGGCCGTTCCACCATATCCGGATCTGATGGAATCATCGGTTGGCGAGAGTTGTAGCTTGATGCGGTCTTTTGCTCGCTTCCGTTTCCATAGTACTGAATCTTCTCCTTCCAGTTGAAGTAAGGCCGCAGTGATGGTAAACAAGCAATAATTAAACCAATGCAGCACTCCATGAAACTCCAGAGTTCTGTTGAAAAAGTTTAGCTGCTAGCCTTTTGTGAGAAAGAGCTTGTTCAGGAATGACTTACCCACTAGAGCGACCGTGATCACTAGATCCGCGCCATATGTTTCCACTAGAGAGAAGCGTACCACCGAGAATGAGATATTCACGACACCGAGGCCAAAGGTAGCGTAGAGACTATATCTCAGCCTTGGTCTCAGTGTAAGTTCGGGAACGACTAGCCATGGTAGTATAAAAACTAGCAAGCACGTAGTCAGTAATTAAGCCATAGTGAGGGACGTCATATACACTCACTCAAGATGTCACCAGCGATGTTCAATGCCCACGCGATTTGGAACGTTAGCCTGATGCTTGCAATCGAGCAACCTTCCTCTGTCAAAGACCTTAAGACCAAAGTAAGCGGAGCCCAGGTGCATGGGATGTTGGATTATGGACCGACCAATGTCTCCACGTCGGCAAACAGATGCAAGTCAGAAGCAATATCGTAGTGGTGTATGACGCTGCCACATATGCAATCACTCCCCATAGGAATCTTCGTCGCTTTACCATAAAACTGGGAAAGACTTGCAAGTAAACGGATAATAGTGCTGCTTTTGACAAGTAGAAAGTCGTGTGAAATGGATAATCAGCAAAATGATATAACTTCCAGCAAATGTTAGCACATCATACGAAACGAAATCGGCGCGTTCGGACCTTGTAGAAATACGAGGCATCCTCTGCCGTTCCATTCCATCCGACCAAGCCCAATGTGACTCCTTTCCGCATCGTGCCCATCCTCCAGAAAACGATGTCCAAGCCTGCCGTCGTGGCAGCAGTACACCATCCTGCGCACATGAATAAATCACTTGCGAGGAGTCGTCGCCGTTGTAGCATGAGTCGCAGGTAAAGTCGAGCCAAAATGACCGCGAAAGCAATGAAAAGAAGACTCCATTGTACAGTCTGCAATGAACAGTGTCAGTATGATGCATGCGGCAACAGGACATGTCGACCTACGATGACTGCCCTTCCATGCGGATCCATCATCGTATCCGTGACTGGAGTGTGTTGGTCGGGAACAAAACGGGTGGAAAGTGAGTACGAGTGATGATCAGGGTCTTGTACTTTACATGTTGGTCCGTGAGTGAAAAGAACAAATTGGGAAGGGATCGACGCGCACAGGAGGCAAGACAAGATGATCTACTTGTCACACATGCCTAGGTGACAGAGAAGCTTCATGATTACATTCCTCAGATCTAGCAACATAGCTTGATCGGTGTGGTTAATCACCCCATGAGGCTAGACCTCGAAGCCACATACCAACCGGACACGCTAAACATTGCCGCCTTTCCAGAAGTCGGCTTGGTTAGCTGAAGTCATAAGCCCATCACACCATGTAATACTTGCCAAGACTATGTTTCCAGTGCTGACAGCTTATAGGGCTGGAGACTGGGCCGCCATTTGCATGATTGCATACGTAGCTAGGGGCCTAGATACTGTCTTGCCTCACATAAGGGTGACAAGCATCTAGACTTTTCCATTAGAAAACAAAACAACCAAGTCACTCAGTGCCAGGCTAGATTGCGTTAACCCTTGCAGGTAGGTAACAGAAGAATTATTCTCTAACGCTTAGGCTACCATAATAAAGTAGCCTAACTGCCAGTCTAAGCTAGTATAAAATAACCAAACGATTTTGTCTCTTATGCCTCGCTGGGCTAATTCTTCTAATACCCTGAGGCCTTGGTTCATCTAAGCTCATAGCTTAGGTTTCGGCTGTCTTGCCATGATGCACTTCCCTAAACGGCCTATCCAGGACCGAGACTTTATTCCGGATAAAGTACCGCGTTTTCCACAGTTCGCGTCACATACCCGCATTCCTGACCTCACTCCATAAGGCAGAAGGGCACAGAGAGTCTCATACTGAATTCATCTCAATACACTTGTGATTATCTCAGAGTCAGCTTGGAAAAACGTGACTGATAGTCCGATTCTCAATAGCAGGAGCGTTAAATCAGATGTGTCCAGTTATCAGCCTGTCCCGTTCTAGACGATGAACCGTGGCAGATGGGTAACAGAAGCATAATCCACTAAGGCTTGGGTTTCTAAGATATAGGAACCTATAACTCTGCATACATTGCTGCATCTTCTTCGTCTGAAAATTCCATTTCGCCACTTAGAATTAATTCCTCTAGTTCCCTCCCGCGTGGATCTAAGAACGACTCTGGCGTCTCTTCCCTGCCGAATGGCCACTCAACCGTCCCCAGCATCTCCATTCCGGTCTTCCATTCGAAACTCTCGTACCCAAAGTCTACCCCCAATAGAGCGAAGGTTTGCTTTGTATCCGTGTCGTACTTAGAGTATTCAAGATCACATCGGATTTTCTTCAAGCAGAAAAACGTTGACCGCGCCGCTGCCAACTTTTTAAGTCCGTCCTTGAGGAGGGTATATGGGAAGTCGTTCTCTTGGTTGGAGTCAATCAGCGTGAGCGAATGACTAGAGTGGGGGAGAAAATGTACTAGATAGCTTGCATCATGAGTCTCTAAGTCCACGGGAAGATATATCAAGTTGATGGATATGGCCAGATCCTTAAGCGCGACAAACCCTTTTAGGCTGGGGATTGTACCCATCCGTTGATGGTACAATTCCAAGTAATGGAGATGCAATGATTGAAGAGTCGGGCGATGTTTTGTCAAAAGCCTCACGCGGCGACGAGGGTTTATACACTCCTTGGAATTATGACCAACGTAATTGAATGATGCCAATGGATGAGTGCCATTAACCTCAAGCATTTTAGGAATAAAACGATAGTCTTTTGCCACTATCCTATTGTACTCAGGGGTCATGTGTCCTCAATAGAACAGTGTCCCACCATATGGGATCCTGATGGGTATATCAACAGGGCCGATAAGCATGGTTTGTAGGTAAGGCGATATCCTCACAATTCCATATGGCAACTGGATAGAAACGACTGATTTGAGGTTAAGACTTGTCACACCGAGTGTTTCGAGCGCAGTCGACACCATGGATCCGTCGGTGAAAATGACGTTGATCACGAGAGTCTCTAAGTTTGGAAGCAGAGCAAGAAGAACCATCATGAGCTCAGTGGTGGCGACCTCTTTAACCGGCGGCGCACATGCAGAATCTTCACAAGGTTCTAGCAGAAACTGGTTCAGAAACATATATCGATCTTTGAAGACACTACCATTAAGATCATACTCCGCAAGCTCAAATGGCATGGGTCTTGGAATTTCGAGATCTGGGTTGGTGTTCTCGGCCCTCTTGGCCAATACTTTATCAACACCAACGCCTAAAGTCTTGAGTGCCTGAAAGTAGACTTTCTGTGCTTCCTTTATGTTGAGCTGGGCCGCCATATGAGAACCGATGTTCAGGAATGTTACCCGCCGAGCCAAGTCCGGCCAAGCTGTGATAGTTCGAAGAAAAGGCTCAAGACGCCAGTTCTGGGGTTCAGCAAGTGGGCTCAACAGAGCGAGATCGAACTTATGATGAAGAATAGGCTGGGCAATTTTTCGACATTGGCGCGAGACGCGACTCAGATTATACAAAGTTTGGCGGTCGTAAGGAATAGGTTTCTCTATTTTTGGGTTTCTTGCGGCCTTATAGAACGCTTCGATCTTGTAGTTATCTTGTCGAGTGATGACGATAACGTCTTGACAGTGAGAACAGAAAGAAGCGAAGATGTTGTGCAGGAATTCGGGCGGGAAAGACTCCGTTGCGGATGACACTGTTGAGCTGCGACGGTATTGAATCCAATCTGGCATGAAACGTGTTCATTGTTGAAAGAACAACCGTAAGGGGATGTCTTGGTCAGAAGTTATCTGTGGGCAGTTTTTTGCTCCGGACCATCATTGTTCTGGGGACTATCGGTCCTGGGGGAGTGACAAGTGTACACAGGCTGGAGAGTTCCAATAAACTTGTTTTCAACCGCGCTGATAGTATTTGAGATATTGATCATGTATGGGGATTAACTTCAGGATCCTGTCAACCTGGTCCACTCCTAACTATCACCATTGGGTACAGGCTTCTCCAGCAATTCCTTCAATTCACCAAACGCCTTGAGAATCGTTGGCGTCTCAGCAATAATGTCCTTCTTCGTATCCTCGCCAAGATCCCCTGCGCCGGCCAGCCACAAATCTGGGCCAGCGTTGCCATGAAAAGTAAGGGCAGGGCTCGTCTCAGCCACTTGAAGCTTCATGCCCTTGAGCACATGATTGAGCTGCTCGTTGGCCGACTTTCCTCCGATAATACCATAGCTGATAACCACGACGCCCTTGCCAATCCATTCGTTGTACAGGTAGTCAACAGCGTTCTTGGTAGCAGAGGCCATACCGTGGTTATACTCGGGGATGACCCAGATGTACCCGTCGTATTTGGCAATTTCAGCGCTCCAGGCGATGGCGTGAGGTTTGGTGAATTTTCCTTTGCTGGGAACCAAAGCTGGCATGATTACCTCGTCGAAGACGGGAAGGTTGAAGTCCGCGACGTCGACAGGCGTGATTTTGGTGTTTTGTGATGCCTCTGCATCGCCAGTAATAATCTCATTGACAAGACTGGCAATCTTCGGGCCTACTCTGGGGGTTCTTGTGCTCGCTGTGATGAGCGCGATGTTCTTTGTTGTAGCCATATTGCTGAATCTCCTTAACATAAGGTTACAAATTGATGTTGGCAATGATTTGGAATTGTAGTCCACAGGGTTTCGGACTGGTATCCTCTTATACTTGTTTAACCCTTGTAAGAAGCTCCTCTTTCATGCCCAGAGGACATCTGTATTTCTCATCATATTACAAATCGTACCCTTGCAACCGCGCGCCTGTGTCTCTCCAAGGCCGAGATGTACCAAAAGTTCAAATCTTGGCTTAGTAACATTTGCGCGATGGTGTTTTCACGCGCGGCTCGGCATATTCTGGCTTGTCATCTTTGAAGTGGTGGGCTAGTAAGCAGCGTCATGATGACTGATTGGTCAGAAGGTGCGCGCGCCAAGTCAGACACAAAGCAGTATTCTCATGCTCGGTATTATGAGAAGACCTTTACATTAATATTAATAGTTTAAGCTTATTGATTGTGGTTTATCAAGTTATGGTGAGGAGTTTAGTCGCAAGTGACATTTATTCCACATCCCCTGCCTCTTCCTCTTCTGCCGCCCTGATGTAGTAGTCAAGCCATTGATCAACAAACATACAATGCTCTTCATTCTCTCCCGGTTCCTCCACCATATCCGTTCCCATTTGTTCTTCTAAATCATCCATCATTGGCTCAACAACCAATCTCTCAAAAGCCTCCTCCCCATCCTCACTGACTTCTGGCGTGTGTTCCTGTTGTTCCAGCTCCTCCTGCTCACACTCCCAGATGGAAAAAGCCTCGTCCATCTCGTCATAATCTCTCTGAGGTGTGGACTTCCAATCGCATGAGTTGTATTTAATGGAAACAGGTGATTCTCGTTGTCTTAAAAGGTCGAAAACATCAGCCTCTGGCTCGGAAGCCTCTAGGGCCCAATGTCGGTATATATCCAGGGCGTAGCCTGGTACATCAGCATCTTGACCATTTTCTTTCTCGATATCGAATGTTTCTGCTTGGGGATCTTCGCAATCTGAGCAGGCAATGTGATCACAGCGTCCGATGGGCTGTTTCCAGAAATCCTCATCGCCGCCAACCTTGGGATATCGCTCATCATCCCAATACGGACATGAAGATTGATTGCCCTGCCAGAGTCTCTCAAAATCTTCCCTGCGATAACTTTTGTTATACCTTGGTAACCTGGGGTACGTAGATCTATGCTCACTGACATCGTAACCGCAGATGCTCAGCGCTGCATCCCAAAGATCTCCTCTGTAAGAGCCCTTTGACGAATAGTGATTGTCGCTGTCATTCGGCAAATATGCACGCATTGATACACTATGCTGGTGGTGATCAACGGAGAATACATCTGCACCGTGTCGTATCAGGAACACGAGTGCTTCTAACTCATCTCTGTCCTTGGTTCTATGAGCCTTGTACACCAGGCTATGGAGACACGTAAATCCTAGCGTCTGATGATCATCCGGTGACCATGACTTGATGACTCTAGCGCTCAAATTCGCTCCGGCAACGGTAAGGATCTCAAGAGCCCTTTCCTTGCTCGTTGATTTTGTCTCTGCCATGCAAATCTGATGAAGCCTCGTTCTTCCATTCAGGTCATGGCTTTCTAAATCATGCAAAGTGAAATGCCTGCCGTGCCTAAGGAAGAGCTCTGCAGATGGCTATGACCGGTCAGCTAACTGATCAAGATACCCTTCTGTTAGGGTCCTTACAAGATCAAGATTACATGCCGTATACAATGGGTTGTCCCATCCAGGATATGAGAGCGTTGGGTCTGCCATGTTTTCAAGTAGCAATAATGTTGTGTCATGTTTATCGAGCCCCGCTATACGCGAAAGTGCAGTGCCAGTATTCTCTCCCATCTCGTCTACGTCTGCCCCAGATTGTATCAGAAACTTGCACATTTCAACACTGGCCGTCGCTGCATACTGGCACAGAATTAGCTTTAGAGTGGAACTGGGAATACAGAACAAGCATACATGTAACAACGGCATGCCTTGTTCGTCATGATCACGAAGACTCGCCTTGCCTTCCCGCAACAAGTTGCGGAAGTCTTCCACCAACCCACGTTTTACAAGATCAAAAACAGGCGAATCGTTGGGAATGACGTGGCAAACCGATATTCGTGGGATACTCTGGATACTTCGATCGAATAGCTGACCTTGTGATAGCGAAACTGAGAACATCCAAGGGGAGTTTGATGGCCGAAAAACAATATTCGCAACCACATCTCGAAAGGTACTTGCATTTCCAGAGGAGTCTTTGGAAACACCTGCACAAACCCTCCTGCGCTTATTTGTAGAGATAGTCAAATAGCCCTGATCGACATCGATTTGTTCTCTTACACGCTTCTGCTGGATGATGGCGCCTTGTGGTAGACAAGAAAGAAGCTTTCGAGAACTAGCCACTGTCTCCATCGTCAGCAAACGTGTCTTTGCATTTTAAATTGACAGATACCTGATTTGTTGACCGCGATAATAGGGGCCGAAATAATCAGGCCTTCTATAAGCTTCAAGTCCCTACTGACTAGCTGGGTGTTATTCTCTGCGCCTAAACTATAAGCATCCGAAGTCTTTGGCTTTGCGTTCGCGGCTGACTTTTCTCTAGCAACCACGACGAATCTCCGCAAGTCGTCAATTATCTGCTCCGCATCCTCGGCATCCAAGCTGAGTCCGTCATGGTCAACAAGAGTAGAGAGACGGGATATACTGAATTCTAGCTCAGAACATATCTTCAATGCTTCGAGATTATCGACCATCGCGTCATCTGCGGCGTCGCTGGGTTCTTCGTTGACTGAAGCAGGTTCAGGATTTATTCGTGCATGAAGCCTTGACACTTCGCTCAATATCTCCTCAAGAATACTCGTAGCTGCTGTTGCTTGAGTATCGGCTTTTGAAGACATTTCAGACATCGACTGTGCCTGGAGTAAACCAAGATAGAGATTAATCTGCGTCGATTTGTCTCTGATTCTACCTCGTGCATTTTCCAGGTCCTCTTTCCTGATATATGCCAGGACTCCTTTATACACACGCCTTGGTCGGCTACTCACAGTGTCCTTCAAGAACGTTGCAAGACGACCTTCGATGCTGGACAATTCCGTTGTGCAGCCTTGCAGTGTCTGGGTCAGAGAATCGACTGTGCTGATTGAAGCATGTTGAAGCGTGCACTGAGATAAGCGCTCGAGGACCGACTGTAGGAATTCTATATCCTCCAAGAGCTCAATCACTGTTCTCGGGGCGTCTTTGATTGAGGATAGTGACTCGTTGATAATCTTAGCTGACTTAAGCGCCAATAAGACAAATGCCAGAGTACTGGCACCGGCACCGATGGCTTCCATGATGCTGCTAAGTTTCGAGACCTGAATTCATGATGACTCCAGGTTCATGGATTGGCACACTCGAGGAATGGGATAAGCCATGCCACAGAAAAGAAAATGCCTTGTTAGGTGCCTGACACTTCAGCCGCACCGGCTGTGCATTTTACGCGCCGCCAAGCAATTCACCATTGGTCTCAAATGCTGCAAACCATTCCCCATTCGTATCTGTTTCATGCAGATCAATCTGCACAGAAACACACGAAAACATCAATCCTGATTGGGGTATCAATGTCTTCGTTAAAGCATCGAGGTGCCCGAACCCTGGCTTGCAAAACTTGGAAAGTATGCATTTAGTTGCAAACAAGGCTTTTTAATACGTGTTATACATTACTATTTAAACATTGAGTCTAATAACTAATACGTCTATGGTATCCAAATAATGGTCATTTATTTAGCAGCGTCAATAATAAACTCAGCTGCCTTCTCGGCAATACCGTAAACAGCTGTCTGGATGTGAGCGGAAATCAGAAGTGGCATGATACTAGCATCGACAACGCGAAGGTTCTCAGTACCATACACCTTCAACTTAGCGTCGACAACACCGCCATCCTTCTTGGGAAGCATAGCACATGTACCACTAGGATGGAATATGCTAAGTGTAGTGCGAAGAGCATACTCCTTGAGCTGCGCATCAGTCTTGACATCGTCCATACCAGGCTCATACTCGTTCTCCCAGATGGAACGCATGGGCTCAGTGGTGGCGATCTTGCGGTTGTACTTGACGGCTTGAGTAACGGCCTCAATGTCGTGGGCGTTGCTTAGGTAGTTGGGGTTGATGATGGGCTTGCCAGAGGGGTCGGAAGGGTTGATGTGGACGCTGCCACGGCTGAGAGGGTGCATGACGACGGCGATGAGCGAGACGAAGCCCTTTCCGAATAGAGGAGAGGTAGAAGCGGGGTAGCCCTTGACACCAGTGTAACCATCAGAGAAGATGACCTCTACTTGAGGAACAGAGGGATCCTTGAGAAGCTCCAACTTCTTCTTGTCAACCTTGCTTCCGTCCTTGCCAACGGCCTCCTTGGCAAGAGACATCATCTTGGTGTCGCTACCAAGAGCCTGCTTCCAGTTAGAGAAAGTGTAGGCACTGCCAGTGTAGTCATAAAGAGACTCCTTGCCGGCGTTCCAGAGGGCCATCTGCTCGGCGGCAAAGGTGGCGTTGCTCTTGAAGATGTCGATAGAGGTGAACTCTGGCTTGAGCTGGTACGAAGACATGATGCGGAGATGATCTTGAAGGTTCTCACCGACGCCGGGAAGGTCGATGATGTGCTTGATACCGGCATCAGTAAGGACAGACTTGCTTCCAATGCCCGACACTTCCAGCAGGCCAGGACTCTGGATAGAGCCGGCAGAAATGATGACCTCGCGACTAGCCTTGATGACGGTGCCGTCGGCGAGGGTGACACCAGTGGCGACAGCCTTCTTCTTGTCCTTGGTGTTGAGATTGATCTTGGCCACAGTGGTGTCGGCGGCAATCTCGAGGTTGGAGCCAGAGATCTCAGCGTAAGCATTGGCACTGTAGGATCGGTTGTAGTTGGAAGGGTCAATGCTGCTTGGCTGGTACATGACTCCTAGAGGATCACCACCAAGCGACTCCAGGTTCTTGCGAACACCAAGCTTGTTCAATGTCGGGATCCATGACTCTTGGTGTTTGGGAATGACACGGTTGATGACAGCCTTGACAGGTCCACTATCACCGACACCCTTGGAGCCATATGTTTCAGTGTTCTTGCCGGTGAATGTCTCAGACTTGGTCATAGCCTTGATCATGGTCTTCCAATTCCACCCTGGGTTGCCCAAGCTTTCCCAGCTATCATATTCGGCGGCGGCGGCACGATCGTAGGTCATAAGGTTCAGGGCGGAGCTACCACCCAAAACCTTGCCGCGGTTGACAGGCCATACTCTGTCATTGGCACCGGCTTGAGGAACGGTGGTAAAGTTCCAATCGTATTTCGTACCGAGAGTTGTACCCTTGAGACCGGGGACGTTGATCTTCGGCTCGTCAAGCGCTGCAGGGCCAGCTTCGATGAGGAGGATCTTCGAAGATGGGAGGCCTTCGCTAAGACGAGCAGCGACGGCTACTCCCGCAGTACCGCCCCCAACAACAATCTGCCGGAGAAAGAAAAGTCAGTCCAAGCACCTTTAGAAGAGAACAGGGCGGGCGGGGGTTTCATAATGACTGGACTGAGACGTTTCCATTACTTACATAGTCATATGCATCTTGAGACGGGGCTGCAACTGCAGCTGCAGCAAAAGCTAGCCACAACTGGGGCTGGACGAGCATGGTTCAGAAAGTGTAAAGAAATGAGTGAAAGATCGACTGGGCGTGATTGCACTGGAAACGACCACGGTTAAAAGAACGGAAATATCTGGGCCCTTGGGCATTTATTCATTATCAAATACATTGCTACCCTTGTTGGTTTGAGGTAGCATTGAATTGGATGAGAGGTTTAATTGTTAATGCGTGCATGAACAGGTTCTGCGGCGCAGCACATCATTTTTCCGGGGCCCGGCATACGAAAGACTTGGCTGTGACAGTATAAGAGACAGAATAATGGGTTCACGGTACAGCGGTTCGAAGCGTTGTGTCTGGTCGCTTATTAATCTTCAGGTCCCACGCTTTGGAATGATACCCTGACGACTGCCAGGGGTAAAGAGGTCTGGATAAGGCCACTAATATGGAGCCGTCAAAGAACCGCCGAACCTTAAAACCCGCCAAGGAACAATAAGGTTTCTTCGCGCATCAGGGATTCAGGGTCTTGACGTTCTCCAACGAATCAGACATGACCAACTACAATGACAGCCAACAGAGACAACGGGACTGCTGGAGCCGTGCTGCAGAATGATCCAAAATTAATCCTCAGAACATGCAGGCTAAGAGTTTTAATAGTCTCGGTTATGTTATCGATTGCTCTATATCTTCTAGAATACGACACGGACGCATATAACAGTGGAGGTTTTACTTGATTCAGAAGCTGCTGAAGAAAAATTCATCTTGGCGACAGTACTGTACAGGCCTTGAGTGCCACAACTGACAGATAATTCGGCCACCATAATATGGAATAATAAGCCCCCTGACTAAACGAGTAAAGAACAAACTCGCATCGGGTAGCCTTATCCGACTGAGTCCGTCTCAAGTCAGTGACATTTTCTTCCCCCACACGAACTAAGGCGTTTAGTTTAGTTTACTTAAACATGGCTTGCACTACCGAGGATTGGATTCAAATGTGATCTTATCTTGCTGATCCCCCTTCTTCCCGTTCCCTTTCTTTCTCCTTCCCTCCTCACACACCACACGTATTTCGACGATGGCCACTGTGGAACCACCAAACCCGCTACCTCCCGATGACAACGTGGGACCAGCCTTACTAGGCGTGTCTGGTACATGTCTCGCCCTGGTGATCATCACCACTAGCATACGCATATGGGTCAGATCAGCCCTACGATCATTAGGTCCCGACGACTACACCATCGTTGCCGTCACGATTCTCGGCATCGCACGATTCGGCGTACAGGTTGCTCAGGTCGCTATAGGAAATGGACGCCATAGATGGTATATCGAACCGGAGGACTATGTGAGGAATAATATGCTGGGATGGATTGCACAGCTATTGCTTTTTGCCAGCATATGTCTTCTCAAGATCTCAATTCTGCTGCTTCTGTTACGCATCAAGGATTCGCGACGGGTAAAATACGCCGCTTGGGGGATAATGGCGGGCCTGGTCATCACGAATTTCGGTTGCATCATCATCCTGCTTGCCGAGTGCAAACCTACCAGCGCGTATTGGACTGGTGTAGGCGAATGCTGGGATCCGCGAGTTCGAATCTATTACATCTACGCCACTATTGGTCCGTACTTTACGTTTTCGCGATAAAGGGTTGATGTTTGACTGACACAATATCTAGGCTATTCCATTGTTACAGATCTCTTATGCTCTCTGCTACCCGTTTTCGTCATCTGGAGTGTCAAGCTACCAATGACGACCAAGCTTTCCGTCTGGGCTTTGATGAGCTTGGGACTTATGTAAGTCAATACTTACCTTGGAAATTTCCCTTGTGCCAGGAACTGATATAGTCAAGTGCAACCGGTTTTGGCATTGCCCGAGCAGCATCGCTCGGTGTAATTACTTCGGATCTAAGCTGTAAGTTGTTTCCTTTTACCTTCACGGACCCAATTCTAACCTCTTTTCTCAGTTGTCTATGCTGTCACCGCAATCTGGTCCAACCTCGAACTCTACCTCGGTATCGTCGGTGCCAACCTCGCACTCGGAAGATCGATATACGGATACTTCTTCAAGGAGCCCAGCAATTCTCAAGTCGGTTCTACCTATGGCTATGGACACGGGTCACGGTTGATGTCTGCACCAAATACCCTCAGAGTTCCCAGCTCGGGTGCCTTCCGGTCGGGACGGACTAATCTACCTTCGCGAGACCAAGATAGTGAGATCTCATTGGTAGAAACAAAGAAACAGCAGCCATCTACATGGTATGCGGATGCAAATACGGATGACGATAACCCGTCTGGGGATACGGAGCACGGGAGAGAAAGTCGCCAGTAAGGCCTACACTTGATGAAAGTTTTGTTTTGGTTGGTTGATATGGGTTATGACTTAATGCTGAAGGAAGGGTTTAAAGATACCATGGACGGCGCATAGACTATAGATGGGGTTGCTTACCTGCTGCTACTTGTAACAATACCAGGCGAGGCTATTCCGTCTCGTTTGAAGAGAAAAGCAAAATAAAAGTGAAACTTGCTTATTCGACTTTTGACGACCACATGCTTATCATAGATGCCTCTGCTGTGTGATGATAGTGAAGGGTTCTGTGGTGACACCAGGTAGATTTGAGACTGTCAGACCGCAATCCAAGATTACGTATCGATTTTGAAGCCTCTTGGCTAGACACAATGTGGATTATCTTCCATGCTCGATCTATGAGCTGGACGCTTTCTCGAAAGAATATGTCATGTTGCAAAGCATGGCGATATGCCTGACAGCTTGGACCAGTGTATGGCCTTGGCGGAAAAATTAGCTGAGGGATCGCATATGAAACAGCGAACCAACAGCCTATTCTTTCCCTTGGAACAAGATCAGCGTTTCCTGTGATGGGCTGCAGTATTTGTTTAACAGGTTTTGCCCCGATCCTGGATATCTGAGTTCGGCTTGGGATCCGTGAGCTGGTTCAAGTATTTCCGATATGACGAGTGCATGATCCTTGCAGTCATGGAAGATAAAGAGGAACCAATACTCACTTTCCTTGTCTTTCTCGGAACCCTGTATCAGACGAACCCTCTCTCTGGTTCCTTGGACAAGCTTGTTCAGCTTTAAAGACTCTTGGAGACGACAACGTGGGAGCAAAGTAGTCGCTCGGACAGGTACCGACACGGAGGAGTGAGTCAAATGGTAACTGTTCGAATAACAAACAGCTCAAACCATGTTCTCTTATGGTATGTTAATATTATATGGATGGAAAAATACAACCATATCGATAAATAGCTTGTAGGAAGGCATAGGAGAGCGACATGAGGAAAGCGGAAACGAAGGACAGCAAGAGGAAAGGGAGGATGAGAAAGAAGCATATCATTTAAGACTGACAGATAACAGGTAGTAAAAGATGACCGATGTTTAAGTGGTCGAAGGTTGCCGTCTCTGCCTCGGTGGTAGTTGGAGAGGATGACTAACTGGCTCCAATGTAAGAGGGACACCCGCATTGATTGAGGGGTTGAGAGATTGGTCATCGGCATGAAAGCCGTTTATCTTGTGTCCAATGATGTCCTTCGTTCCAATCGATTGGCTACTTTAGCCCACACGTATCCTGATTCGGCATCCCTGTGCCTCTTGGATTGCATCATAACAGGATGCCATCCGACGTCCCGAGAACCGAAACTCGACAACATGCTGACCACCTCGCTTGTATAGACGTTCATAAACCCATTTCCAGCTTTATTAAAGTTGATTATTGATTAAAAATGTGTTTCGGAATTCAGGAAAACTATTCCGTCGACCGTGGCCCGATAGTCAGTTGTTCGTACCTCCGCGTTTCCCAATTAGGAACTATATGGAGGATGGCCTCCGAGATGAGCCTTCCCGATGTTACATAATTCCACTGCACGCTTTGGATCATTTCTGGACACATGACTTGTTCGATCGGCTATTTGTTCCGGGAAGGACTGTGGCAAGGTCCGTTAGGGTAAAAGGCTGAATTGCATGGGCTCTTCAAAGCTCAAAGCAGACACTCCGAGAATTCCCACATTCTGTGCCTCTTTACGGTTCATCGTGGAGACTTTCGGAGCTTTCTGGATCCTATCCGGGCATACATCATGAGTAGTCTTAGGTGGGGTTTTGTTGCCTCCAAGTGAGGGGATGTCAAAGGTCCCAAATGGGACCCTGCCCTGGCATTTGAGATCCCGTGTTTCCGATGGTCCATCTTCAAGGATGAGGCTCCAAGGTTTTGGACATGTATATAACGTCTGTCTTTCAACCTCAATTCATGACTTTCCTTTCTCCTCATCCCCAGTCAACAGTTCAGCATCTTCAGACACTCTTCGGCTACGACAATCATGACTGCCTACAAGCTTTTCCTGGCCGCAGCCTTTGCGGCCACTGCTCTCGCAGCCCCGGTTGAAGAGCGCCAATCTTGCAGCAACGGAGTTTGGTAAGTTTCCACGACCCAATGCTTTTGCAAACAAACACTTACATAGCAAACAGGTCTCAGTGTGGTGGTCAGAACTGGAGTGGCACTCCTTGCTGCACCAGCGGCAACAAGTGTGTCAAGATCAACGACTTCTACTCCCAGTGCCAGCCTGGAGCTGCCGAGCCTTCTCCCACAAGCACCATTGCCAGCGCCACTACTACCAAGGCCACTACCACTGGCGGCTCTGCCACTACAACTGGAGGCTCTGCTACTACTGCTCCTCCCGTCGCCAGCGGCAACCCCTTCTCTGGAGTTGATCTGTGGGCCAACGCTTACTACCGCTCTGAGGTCAGCACCCTGGCTATCCCCAAGCTGAGCGGTGCCATGGCCACCGCTGCCGCCAAGGTTGCCGATGTTCCTTCCTTCCAGTGGATGTAAGTTAAAGTATTACCTTTGCCAGGAAAATACTCTCGCTAACTTGAACAGGGACACCTACGACCACATCTCCTTCATGGAGGACTCCCTTGCCGACATCCGCAAGGCCAACAAGGCTGGTGGCAACTACGCCGGTCAATTCGTCGTCTACGATCTTCCTGACCGTGACTGTGCTGCCGCTGCCTCCAACGGAGAGTACTCTCTTGACAAGGACGGCAAGAACAAGTACAAGGCCTACATTGCCAAGATCAAGGGTATCCTCCAGGACTACTCTGACACTCGCATCATTCTCGTCATTGGTAAGTCCCCACGAGAACCGGCATTGAATCCTTCCTACTAACATCTTTGCAGAGCCCGATTCTCTCGCTAACCTGGTCACCAACATGAACGTCCCCAAGTGCGCCAACGCTGCCAGCGCCTACAAGGAGCTTACCATCCACGCCCTCAAGGAGCTCAACCTTCCCAACGTCTCCATGTACATCGATGCCGGTCACGGTGGCTGGCTCGGATGGCCCGCCAACCTTCCCCCTGCCGCCAAGCTCTACGGTGAAATCTACAAGGCCGCCGGTAAGCCTTCTCGCCTCCGAGGTCTCGCCACCAACGTCTCCAACTACAACGGCTGGAAGCTCGCCTCCAAGCCCGACTACACCGAGAGCAACCCCAACTACGACGAGCAGAAGTTCATCAACGCTCTCTCTCCTCTCCTTGAGCAGGAGGGCTGGCCCAACGCCAAGTTCATCATCGACCAGGGCCGATCCGGCAAGCAGCCTACTGGCCAGAAGCAGCAGGGTAACTGGTGCAACGCCCCCGGAACTGGATTCGGTCTCCGACCTTCTCCCAACACTGGTGACCCTCTTGCCGATGCCTTCGTCTGGGTCAAGCCCGGTGGTGAGTCTGATGGTACTTCTGACTCTTCTGCTACTCGCTACGACTCCCACTGCGGTATTGAGAACGCTGTCAAGTAAGTTCAAAGTCAAATCTCCCCAATTGAGTCTCATGCTAACCCAACTTCTAGGCCCGCTCCTGAGGCTGGAACCTGGTTCCAGGCTTACTTCGAGCAGCTCCTCAAGAACGCCAACCCCTCTTTCCTGTAAACGAATTGCAGCGACCACGGTGGTGAAGCCAAGAACAACAATCACCGAGGACGATGGGGAGGACTGTGACACGATTACCAGTCATTTCTGGATCTTCAATATTCTTTCCGTATATATTTAGCCCAGTACTTACGCAAAATTGACTTTCACGACTTTGAACTACGCACTATCTCCCAGAAATAAGTTGTGAAACGTCCAAATGCAAGTTTCTCTTGACAAGATTAACGTTGATAGATTGGATGTATCTGCATTAATGATCTTGGCTTGTACTGGAGAGTCTGGCTATCATGAACCAAGATAAACCTTCAACAATCTGTAACATGTCAGGTGAGAAACAGAAGAATCATCCCCTAAGGCTTAGGCCACCATAATGAAGTAACCCAAGTGCTAGTCTAAGCTAGCATAAAGTAACCAAATTATTTCATCTCTTATGCCTCCAGGGGCCAATTTTTCTGATGCCCCGAGGCATGTCAAGATCAAAGTGTCGTGGTCAACTAAGTTTCCAGGATAAATCAGTTTATCTATTTGAGTTTTTTGAAGGTCATTTATCAGCCGTGGATCGTGAGAGTGTCCAGAGCATAATAATATTCTGATGGTGCAAGACCCCAAGACATTCGGAATAAATCGTAATCATATTCAATGCCCAGTAACAGGCTTCACAGAGGTGATCAAAAATATATACAGAAACGAATAAGTAACAGTCTTAGTCCACAATACCCTCAGGCAAAACTGAGATATAGTCCAACGCAGCCGTCTCCTTATCATCAGCCTTTCCAATAATAGTCAGCTCATCACCAGGCTTAATCTTAACTCCCTCAAATGTCAAGCGAGCAGCAGAGTGGCCATCGAGGAACTCGCTAGGCCAGTGTCCAAGCTTCTCCTCGTTGTCACCAATCCACTTGCCGACCAATCGCTTGTTGAGGTATACAGACCAGGTGGACTTGCCACCGACGATGTCGTAGTAGTTCACGGCAAGGTTGTATGTACCCTTCTTGAAGTTGAGCTTGGTTGTAGCTGTTCCTGTGCCGTTTGTGTACACTGCGACGTACTTCGAGGCTGTTTCGCTGGGAGTGACGTTGACGGGGTGGTAGTTGTCCAAATCCATCTTCTCAGCCTCGATTCGGTAAGGGTGGTTTCTGACTCGGTCATGAGTGTCGGCAATACCAGAGAGGTTGCGGTAGAACTCGTTGATGGCGTCTCTCCAGACGATGGAGTGACCAGCCTGGTAGTTCAATCTGAACAGCTCGTGCTTGAAACGGTCCTCGTCAACCTTGCCCTTAAGCGACTTCCAAAGCTTGGGGAAGGTCTGGGCTGTGTCGGCACCCTTGTAGTGGGCATCGTAGAAGTGCTGAATCACAGTCTTGCCAGAGTGGAGCTTGTGGGTGTAAGGTACGTGGTGGAACCACAACATCAGGTCATCTGGGGTTGTCTCGGGGTTCTCATATCGCTCGGCGACCTCAGAGGGATACTGCCCAGCGTTGCCAGTTCCGTTCTTAACGGTTCGGTCCATGCCGATGTGGTCCCTTGTAGCTCTTGTCCACTGGCCCCAACCGTTGTTATCTTGCGAACGAGGGTTGGGTCCATAATGAGCATAGAGAATGTCGGTCAGAGTCTGGATGCCCAGGTTGCCAGAGTAGTTCTCGTACGCAGGCCAAGACTTCATGGACATCTCAGTGATGGCCTTTCGAACCTTGTTGTCCAGGCCAAAGGTCAAGCGGGTCCAGTCCTCGAGGATCTCCTGGGGGTCAGCCTGAGGGTTCCAAGCCATGCGACCGAAAGCGTAGAGGTTGGACATGGAAAGATGGCTTCCCAACCAGTTCTTGTCGAGACCGACGTTGGTAACACCTGCATATCCACCGAGCTTGCGCTTGAAGACCTTTCCGGAAACGATGTCGCGGACGTTGGACTTCTTACCATCGATGCGCATATCGAAGTCCAGGATCGTTCGCCACAGAGGGGGCAGATAGACAAGATGGCACTGCTGTCCAAGGTACTCCTGACTGATCTGGAGTTCGATAGCACTGTTGGTGTTTCGAAGGTGTGCGAAAAGAGGGCTGACGGGTTCTCGGACTTGGAAGTCGATGGGACCGTACTTGATCTGCACCACAACGTTGTCGTCGAACTTTCCGTCAAGCTCGCTGAAGAACTCAACAGCAGCATTAGCACGGTCAGCCTTCCAGTCGGTCCAGTCAAGCTTGTCGTAGACGAAAGCTCGGAACATGACGACTCCTCCGTGAGGTTCGAGGGCTTTGGCAAACATATTGGCGCCATCGGCCAGTGTGCCTTCGTAAATGTTAGCCATCGGTAACTTTCAGACTCAGGCGAAGGGAAATACTTACGGTTGTAGGTTAGAGGGCCAGGTTGACCCTCAGAGTTGGCCTTGACCAGATAACCGGCCATGTCAGGGATGCGCTCATAGAGTCCATCAGTCAGATCATGCCACCACTTGATGACCTTCTTGTCAAGAGGATCAAAAGTATCCAAATCACCGGTCACGTTGGGGGAAGCAAAGTTGAGCGAAAGACCAACTTGAACACCCCAAGGTCGAAGGAGGTCGGCGATCTCAACAAGACCATCTCGATTCTCCTTGTTGAAGAGACGCACATCAGCATTGACGTTATTGATCACGACGGCATTGATGCCAATGGATGCAAGAAGACGGCCGAAAAGAGGCACGCGGGAAAGATCCTTTCGAACGTTCTTGACACCATCGAAGAAGATGGAAGGGCCTCCATAACCTCTCTCGATGGAGCCGTGGGTCGAGCTGGCATTGAGGTTGTCCCACTGATTAGCCCAGCGAATGGGCGCACTGGGGTTTGAAGCTTTCTCCACATGCTTGAAGTTGCCCTGGCCTAGCATCGAAAGGTACTCGAAAGCACCGTAGAGAGCACCGCGTTCATTCTGACCAATGATCTTGACAGAGTTGTCGGATGTGCTGAGCCAGTACCCGTCCTCTTCAAGCCTGGGGTGCTTCTGCTTGCCGCATGCCTTGTCGAGGTTTTCCACGGTAGTAACGACAATAGTCTTTGCGAAGTCGCAAGTCTTCTTGCTGTCTGCCGTCTTCAGATCAATATCGAGAATGCCGCTGAAGCCCTTCTGGAGCTCAGATCCGGCACTTCCTAGTGGGCTGTTTTTGGAGCCGCCGATGACGCGAATCTTGCGTGGCAAGGATTTGGCATGGCTGGAGATGCTGTGGGCTGGCAGGGGAGCATAACGGAGCCAGCCGTCCAGGCCGTCTTCTGCCAGGACGCAGGTGGAGAAGGTGAGGAGAAGAGTTGAGATCCTCATGATGGGGGGACTATCACTGCGATTGCACCAAGCTGGGGAGGAAGTCAACGGAGGTGGTTCCGTCCATGGCAATGGTGAGCGACTTTACAAACTTATATCATGGCTTAGTTCACGATATTAATCTTGGCTATGTCCAAGACAAGGTAATTCCCATTCAGGCTGATTGAATTAGCCTTTGAGCGGGAGTTTGGGGAAGATCTACATCGGACCATTACTCCATCAATCGGCTTTGAGATACTAACTTGGGGTAAAGGGCCCGGGCTCAGTCCTTGTCCAGTCTTGGTATAACGTGAAGACTCTTGTCAATCACTCGAGGAAGAATGACATTCTCTCGGCAATCTCTCCGAAAAGTGAAATTGCTTTTTCCCAGTTGTCAATGCTGATCTTGAAACATAAAAGAACCGTCAAACTCATTAAAGTTTATTTTCTTTAGGCAAAAATCACCATCGCAGACCAAGATCAGCGATTTCATGCAAGGGGGATTGCGATGAAGGAGGGGGCAATTGGGGCCAGACCGAACAGCACAATGTAGAGATTTTATGTAGAGATTTCAAGCGTACATAAATATGCGAGAAATATGCACATGAATTTGCTGATCTGTGTCTGGCCTGACAGATGTCGGCTACCCCCCGAAAGTCTTGACTGGCCAGCAAATCCCCGGCGGAATTGGCCTATGAGAAGACAACGCATCAAAGACGAAGCGAGAATTGGCGAGTGTAACAAGGACAGCGCACAAGATAACAGGTAAAATGTTACAGAGTGAAGACAGGGAAAAGAAAATTTGACAATTGAACAGCACAATGGCGCATTAAACGAAACATGAGACTGAGTCATAATGGAGATTTTCTATGAGCTGTCGACTGGTTTGTACCTGACCGTTTCTTACTTCTGAGACATGTTCGTGGCCTTTGACTCATGCACAACAGCGATACAGCATGGCCTGACCCACTGTAGTCCACTGTAGCCGCCTGTAGCCACCTGTGGCTGCCCATCAGGTTGTCTTGGTTGTGTAACAGCAAACTTTTTTAGCACACGACAACAATTCTTTTTCCCTTGCAAATTGCGGCTATCGAGGCTCACCCACGTAACATGATTCGTCCAGATCATATCACCAGCCAGCAGCAATGCAAAAGTGACTAACTTAACTCTGGGTCCTGTGTCAAATCGAGGCCTTCCAAGTGTAGCTCTCCACTCTTGGGCGCATAGTGGACCAGGATTGCCCGGTCTAGAGCCAGGACTCCTCTACAGTCAAGCCTTTTGGCACCACAAAAAATCGAGCCGGATCGTCAATCATTGAATCCATATTTCAAGATAGCATATCCAGATCCTGGCATTCTTGAACAGAATGGCACTCTATACGGGCCGGATGCACAAAGAAAAAAAGAGATGCATTTGCCTTGCCTTAGTTCTGTAGCATCTGCATGCAGGCCAAGTGCATTTAGCTTCGGGTAGCATACCCTCCTGTTCAGAATCCACTTGTTAGGCATGCACAAGTCTTGTTTGGTCAATTGGACCCTCTCTTCATGGCATGTTGGCCGCGTCAGGTCTTGATTTGTTGGCTTCTTCAGGCTGCAGACCACTATTTCGGTCAAAGCGACCCGTTTGTACGCGTTATACACTCCACTACGTTAGTAACCGTAGCTAGTTGAGATATGACCTCTCTAATTGGCACCCTTGCTTGAAGCTTCTCCATGTATAAACCACCACTTCAACAAAGACTCACTCCACGCCAGCAAGGACAGGTGTAATCCAAGAGACGAACTAGCTATAAAGCCAGGTGGCTGCCATTCCCCAGACCGTTCTTGATTCGAATATCCTCATTCACTTCAGCTTTTATTCTTAATATAATGCTTAATCTCTCTTCCTCCTTCAACCACTTACTACACATTTCTAATGATCATTCACAATGGGACGAACAAGCGACAACATTCACTTCCCTCGCCATGTCGAGCGTATCCCGCGGCGAGCAAACGGCCCCAGCGGGTACAGCGATTCATTGGGGAGAGCAGTCTTGATCGAGATTATCAACTACCTGGCCGATGTTGTCGATGCAATCGACGATATCAAGCTATCCAAACAACACAAAGATCGAATGAAGCTCAAGAGCGACAAGAAGAAGATGTGCGATACTATCGTGCGGGGTGCAAACACCTTCACTGCTCTGTTCAATGCTGCCAAATACCAAGCCAAGTTCATAGATCTTGCCCGTATGTATTTGCCCATCATACCATACCCAAGTCATCCGAGCTAACATGACAAACAGCCAAGAACTTGCCACTTTACCGGGACGAGATCAACAGTCAATTACTGTACCCACTGTCGAAAGTCAACTCTATGAAGCCAAGCCTTACCCGATCGTTCTCATTCAGTATCTACCAACAAAGACTCATGGCCATCTTGGTCAATATCGAGGCGGAGATTTGCTGGTGGCTCAAGATCCCCCGTCCAAACATTGCCTACGACAAGGGATTGGCAAATACCAGCAAGGCATACCCTAAGAGCTCATCCACACATGCGCATGGCAAGGGGTCAACACACACCGCCAAGACCACCTCACATGCATATGGTAAGGGCTCAACCACACACACTCATACCACCAGCAAGTCTCACGGCCAGCGTTCGACGCACGGCAGCAAGACTCATGATCAACGATCATCAAGACCCACCCAGTTAAAGAGTGGGCACCGACAGAAGAGGAGCACTTCACCAGCAGACAAGTCAGGCGGCGGCTGCGCTGTCATGTAGCTGGCTACATTTGACCGTAGCTGCGACATCATACGATTACATGAACCATATTGAGAGCGTAAAATATTATTGTGTTTAATAAAAAACGGAAATCTAGGCGGAAATATTGATTAGGCAAACAATGGGACGGATCAAGGAGTTGGGAAAACGGACAAAACAGGAATGGTTCATCGGCGGCGGCATCTTTCACGGGCTAAATTGCACATATATCATGGGTAGGATCTTTCATTGGAGTATTCACGCTAGGCATTATTAAAAAGCAAACAATTTTGACTTCTTTTCCTCATAACTAGATCGCCCTGTATCTTCATGTGTGACGTGTCGGGCGGGCGTTCAAGAACCATCCGCTCTGCAGTTGTAAGCAATGCCCCCCAACTCTTTCGCCATCTCATAACAGTATGGTCCACGCTTGGCCCTCCGCAACCGCTCTTCCAGACACTGTCTGAATGTGCCGCACGGAAGGGTTTCGGAATCCTGTCGTTCAATTGCCGCCCACTCAAGCTTCTTCATCTCCTCCAAACTCCCATGTCTACCTTCTATACTCTTGAGGACTTGCTTTTTCGCATCCTCGGGAATCTTTGGGTTGTCGAATGCTTCTTGGTAAGCGTCTAGAATTACCTTGGTGCCTTTTGGGGGAATCAGAAGAGTCCAGAGTACATCCCAAGATCCGATTTCAAGGGTTGGTCCTGAGCTCGGCCATTCGGGTCTAGACCTATCGGTGGCTTTGAGCTCTAGAACACCTGATATGCTGTCGTGGAACTCAGTGAAGGGGACTTCTAAGGACTCGCCGGCCCAGTGGATTTCGTCAACTCCATACAGGGCATTTTCAAGATGGTAGCCGTTCCAAGTTCGTCCAAAGCCATTGCTGATCTTTAGAAACTCCTTGTAGTCGTCCGGTAAAGCGATATCGAGTTTCTTCTCGAGAGACAAGATCTGCTCGTCGGTCGCTGGGGGCGATACGAAAAGTGTTTCGGGAAGTGGATCTCGCACGCCATCGTCCACAGCATTGGTTTTAGTATGACGCTCCAACTCAAGAAGAACTTCCTTCAACGGCTTGGACTCGATCTCATGTTTCTTCCGACCATGGTTGAAGCGCTCGTAGAATGTCTCAATGACTTCTTTGGTGGTAGTCTCCAGTTTGCTTCTGTCAATGGGGACTTGCCGCGCCAACTCCCCGGTAGACAAGAGGTCACATAGTTCGCGACGTCCTGCAAGCAATGAAAGCATCCACCTTCTATGGAGGTTCTTTGCGATGATTCGAAGGGCTTCTTGCACTTTCGGTTCGTCTTTGATCGTTTGCATGTCATCGCTCTGCTTCAATGCCAGCTTCAAGGCGGTGCAAAGAGCATCAACAGCCGCACGGCTTCGCCTTCCGTCTCCAAATGAAACGCTGTCATCCCTCGCCTGTTTTAATTGTTCTTGAAATAGTTCCTCGTCCTTTGTTTCGTCCCTCTGGCTTTCATCCTCCGACGAGTGTTCACTCGATACATCCTCGGTTCTATCTTTCTCGGTGATCCCATCGGGCCATCGGTTGGCTGCCGCGAAGAATGGCTTGAAACACCTGATTTTTCTGCGCTGCCAAACTGAAGTAGTATCCTGCAGGAGCAGCGATATCAGCTCCTTGGTAGTTTCGATCTCGCCCAGTACTGCAAATTCTTTAGCCAGGTCGGTAAGCTTGTCATAAACCTCCTTTAGAGACGGGTTTGTCAAGACCGCATGGCGATCAAATCTTTTGGGTTCAGGTTGAGACATTGCAACGTAGTGGGAGCCTTGTGGCTCGGAAGGTTTTAGGAGCGGGTATCTAAAGAGTAGGTTGTTCACGATGTTGAGGTTAAAGTTCACGGTCAGACAAGCATACCTTTGCTTACGTACTGACGTCATAACTTCGGCCACTACAACATGGTAAGGATGGGTAAGCAGGTAACGTTAAATGGGTGACAGAAACATTGCCCTCTAATACTTGGGCTGTTAGAATATAGTGGACAGGCTAAGTGCTAGTCCAAGTTAGAACAAGGTGACCAAAGTATTTTGACGCTTCTGCTACTGGCTGCCAATTCTTCTGATACCTTGATGGTAGGACATTGATTGGTCTTTGGTTTGGAACATGAACAAATGCACAGCGATCAAATAATACGCGTCAAGTAGAAAAGCATTTGAACTGTAACAGTACATAGTACGAAAGCGTCTCTTGTGTGATATTTAATAGCTTGAGAACCAAGATAGTCTTTACGGGTTGACTAGTGGGTTCAGTAACAAAAGAGAATGATTGGGATGGAAAAAGTATTTTAAGCATATCACAGAGCGCAGTGGGAATTGAGTTTTTGTCCTCAGATTGCTTCAGATTAATTAAGCAAAACTAAATGACTAACGAGCACAGTACCAGACCATCCCCTTCTTCATCTAGCAGTAAAACTTGATGCGATCAACAGGACTCTTTTATACATGAAAGTTGACCAGAAACCTCCAACTTCTTCCCTCCACTTCATGGTCCTCCGTTCATTCCACATCTAAAACCAAACAAGAATCGAATCCTCAAAGAAGTTGCTTAAGCGGAGCAAGGGGAGTTGCCGTTGTTGGCAGCCTGGGCACCGGGGTAACCGCCCTGCTGGCCGTTGTTCTGCTGGCCAGGGAAACCACCCTGCTGGCCGTTGTTCTGCTGCTGCTCACCACCCTGCTGAGGAGCACCACCCTGCTGGGGAGCCTCACCCTGCTGGCCGTTGCCGGCATCGGGGGCGGGAGTCTCGGCGGGAGCATCACCGGAGGGAGCGGCGGAGTTGTTGTCACCGGCGGGAGCGGCACCAGCGGAGCCACCAGCGGAGGTAGCACCGCCCCAGACCTTGGGACCGGGCATGGGGAAGGCCTTAGCACCGTTGTAGATGGAGAAGTTGGCGTACTCATCGGTGGCCTTGTAGGCACCGGGGAACTTGACCATCTCGGCGTCGACCTTGCCGGAGCCACCAGCGACCTTGACCTGCATGCAGGAGACGTAGTGCTCGGGCTGGTTGACGTGGGATCGGTGAACACCGATGTGCTCAACACGGAGGAGGTACTCGCCGGAGGGGGTACCCTCGGGGATCTTGACATCGGCGGAAGGAGAGTCGTAGTTGCACCAGGCGTCCTTGGTGAAGTCACCGCCGGCGTTGCAGACACCCTCCTCCATGATCTTGAACCACTCACCGTCACCCTTGTAGGACTTGACATCACCACCGGCGTCGGACATGTAGGCCAGGGTAGGTCCGGGGTGACCCATCTTGCCACCGACTCCGAGCTTGAAGGTGATCACATCGCCGGCCTTGACGTCGGCAACCTCAGTCTTGCCACCAGTGCCAGTGGCACCCTGGTTGCAGATGATGTCCTCACCATCAGCGAAGGAGTTGTCGCGGATATCGGCGGAAGGGTTGGAGGAGAACTTGATGGGGTTGTACTTGGTGGCACGGGTGAAGTCACGGATGTACTGGAAAGGAGCAGAGTCCTTGCCGTTGACGGTGGCAACCTCGAAGAAGTAGTGGGCAGAAGCGACCTGCGAGAGGGCAGCGAGAGCGATGGTGGAGAACTTCATTTTGAAAGATTGGTGGTTGAGGATAGTAGAAAAGTTGCTTGGTTTGCTGGAGACTGGCTCGTGATTGTAGTGAACGAAAGAAACGAGAGACTAGCTCTTCGAAAGAAAGACTGAAGTGAATGAAAGAAAGATGAAGATCTGTTGATGGAGAGAAGGGAAAAAGTTGAGAAGAGCCCGGAGAACGAGATGCCTTTATAGATTTTGGATCTCGAGTTGTCTTGCCATTCTTTGACACATTTGGCAGGGGTCTATGCTATGCCGGGGGTTGGACCAGAACCAGAACCAGAATTCATCCGCTGCCCTGCACCGTTTTTGCCCCAATTTACTCAACATCAAACGTCCAAGAGAAAACATTCATCCCCATCGTGCAGAAACCCTGGCACGTTCCTCCAGCCCGGCCAATCTCTGCAATGTTTTTTCCACTGCCCCTCGTCTCGTAAAGCCCTGTTACAGAGTGCGGCGAGCGGTAACTACCAAGTCCAGGGGTTGTTTCAGTGGACGTTGAAATTCGCACCAATCAACAACGCTGTTTAATTTAACTAGAGTTATGTCTACCAGGGATAATTAGTTTCGCCTATTGGTCCCTAATAAACAAGTTTAAAAAGAAACATAAAATTTAACTCGATTCTTATCTGCCAACTTAAAATATGGTTATCAATTGCATGAGGCTCAAAAAGTAAAAAGTAAACAGTTCTTTAGCGTGACAGACGCCACTGCGCTATCATTGCATGCATCGCAGACTCGAGGCTGTCGAGGACCCTCCCAGAATCTTACGACCAAGCGACCGTGGACTTCACGGCGCGAAGCGGGGACATAATTCAAGACGAGAGACCATGAAACGCTAATTTCGGTCAAGGGGGGGTTGAGGCTCTTGGCGACAGGGATCTGGAAACGAAGTCGTGAATCTCTGGGTAGTGGAGCTAGCCCCTAGTTGGTGATCTTAGCTTTCAAGGCTCCAACTTCAAGCTGACCGCCACAGAGCTGTCAACTCTAAAGCATATTCTGTCCTTTGTAGTATCGTGTATGTAATCGTTGGTCTCAATCATCACTGTGAGAGTTGTCTGTAATGCTTGTAGCCTGCCAGACCTTCCCCAAGCTGACTCGCGGCGCTTCTCCCCCTGCAATTCCCCCTTTCTCTCAACGGGTGTACCTGTCAATCATTTGCCAAGACTCCTGTTTTTTCTTTTTCCTCCGATGACAACGTCAAACGATGAAACTAAAGGTTGAGGCTACCGTTAGGCCAGCTCCCCACAACGGGATGAACCATAGTGAGCATGTCTGATCTAAAGGTTGCCAGACAATGGGCCGATACCGAAACAGTAACTTTTGCGATTAAACACGGCATTTACTGATGCCAAAGTTAGCTTCTGGACTGTGCTTTTGGTGCAGTCAAGCCACTGCATGTCTCTGATCCGAGCGAACGGTGACAGATTCACTACATCTTTAGTAAAACTTAGTCTGTTTTTTACAGCGACATCGATCGGGGAATCTACAGCCTTGGTTCCTGGACGGTTAGGCGGCCCGCTTAAGTAAACATTATGTCAACTTGTTTCTGTAGGGTAACATTCAAGAAAGTGACATGACCTTGCTGCACACGAGGCGCTTATGGTTTCAGCATCACGAAAGAGGTAAATGCTGACGCCGCAAGGCAATGATTGCGAACTGCTCGTCAACGTCATGCATTGAGTCTGATCTAGTAATCGGCGCTTAGATTTCATCTAGCTTGATATTCAATGGCTTTGCAAAGTGCTATGACAATCGTTGCGTTGCACCTGAATTCATTGTCAGCACATTACATATCAGGGGTCTTGGCAGGGGCTCCAGTTAAGCTTATCGACTGTAGCCTGTAAGATCAATGGATATGCGATTCCGAAGAATTCCATGCAGTAGCTTCAAATGACGCCCGGACTTTCAACGATCGCAAAAGGCGCCAATCGTGAACATGTCAAACACACGGTAACAACGCGTGATCTACTGGATGTTCCAGAATGCAACTCAGGACCATACTGAACATCATATTACACGGAATAATTTCTTTCTTAACGTGCCATTTATTAATGTACATCAGATGGTCCAGGACTCATCGGGAAATCTCGAGTCTCAATATCATGCATCCCTGTAATATTTGGGCTGCGCTTTTGGACATGCGTCCCTGGCATCTCGCTCACTGACAAGTGGCAATGGATAACGTTCACCGCTACGCCTATGAAGACGTTGGACAGATCTTACAGAGGAACGTGCTGCTCAAGATACTCTTTACAATATGTTTAGATACACAGATCTGTCAACACTAAGCGGTGAGATCTGCATGATATTGAACCTACGATATAGGAACCTCGAGCCTGGGAAGTTTCGATCCCCATGTCAGCCAGCTCTCTTCCGCCCCCTGCACTTTGGAAATGGAAAGTTTAAGCCAAGACTTCCATCAAGCTTATGTATAGATGATTAATCTCTTTATCAAACAGGAAAGTGTCCACAACGGTTGATCTTTACCGCAGAAGCTACAGAAGAAACTTCCCTCTTGCTCCTTCAATAAGCAACTTCAGCCCAACAAAACAGACGGGCCAAAATGTCCACCCTGTGTCCTAAGTATAGCACTAAATCTGGGGATCTCATCTGCACTAGAAATTCCTCTCCATCATCCATCTCCGTTGAGGATGGGAAAGGGGCAGGTAGCAACCGGGGAAAATACCGTGAGCAAGGTAACGGCCTAGGCGAGCGGCTAGGTCCGGACATTTAGTGGAATCTGCCCCATCGGAATGACGGTATTTCCGCCAGTGATTACGCTCAAGCCCCCTGCCCAATTCTTTTCACCGTTAGACAATCTCGTCCTTGGTACCGTTTTCTAATCATAATTTCCGTTTTAATGAAGGCTCATTAACAGGGATTGCCTCAAACGACAGGTCTCAATTACCCGCCATCAGATGAACGTTGGTGTGTTGGGCCTCTGTTGCAGATTGATGAGTTTGCGACTCTGTACTGCAGCGATGCAGATGAGATAACAAGGTTGAGCAGATACGAGGCGGCACTGTACCTATGACCAGGAACGGACTTTATCCTTTGGCACTGTGCAGTGTGAACTTTGCTGCAATTGCCGGAGGTGGACCCCCACTTTGAGATGGACTCAGATGCCGTCAGTCTTCTGTAGGGTAATGATCAATGATCGAAATCTAGAAGGCAATGGCTTGTTGACTATGAGAACTGCGGGTTTGTTCAGAGCTCAATATCTATGATGGAGTAGATTGGAATTTATGAGGGCTTTCGTCAATGTGATAAAAGATTTCTATGATCAACAGTAACAATGTCAACCATTGACGATACAATTGCGAATCAAGTCCTGACAATGTGAAGCTACTGGCATCAAAAAGCATGAAAGACTATGATTGGCAGTCTTGATTAGTCATTCGGATGCATTCGGAGTTATCGGCTAAGCTTCGGATAAGAGCTTGCCTGCCATCTACCACTTCATCATGTTAATCTGCTTCGTAGTACTCACAAGCTCGATGTGATAGGCTACGGAATGCTTCCGCCTTCGTCAAACACTCTGCCTCTTCCTCCTTTATCTTATCGGCGATTCCGGTCGCGACGCCAGCAAAGAACAATTGCGACGCCACAACGCGAAATGGCGACCATGTTCTGTGGCGTCTGAGCCCAGGTACCAACCGTTGTGGAAATATCATTTACAACGTCGTGGCCAGGTTGTTGCTCTGCCGATGTCGCTTCTAAGACTTGAAGAATGCCCCAGACTCTCTCTCGCGGCGTTGCGGGTGGTGTGATCAGTTTGATGCCATGATACTCCATGTACCTTCAGCTGAGCCCGACGGCTTCGTGAGGCTTGCCAACGGCGCGCAAAAAGATAAGAAGACGCGGGGTCGCGACAGAATAGCCTAGCATTTCTCCCCTCTATTATGTGACTAGCTGCTTGATCTTTATGTGCCCTCTCGTTTTTTGCCCCTCTTATGCTCACCTTTTATTGTACACAAAGACAGCTGAGCTGGCGACCGTACTGGATGCGTTTAACCAAGCAGTGGTAAGGGAAATTGTACCTCAGAAACTCCCCGATGATGACAACGTCTCATCCTAAATGGTTGGTTGACTTTGGTAAAGTGGTGGTATGGATCGGGTCTCTCCTCCCACCCATCCAACTTGGTAAACATCAGGGGTGAGGCTTATGCATTGTCTAGATGCCGCGTTTCTCCAGCCAGAAGTCCAGATCAACATGTTTCTAGTTGTTGGCACTTATTTCTCGACTGATTTTAAGACAATCCTTGGCGAAAACAGCGTTCCCGACACGTTCTTTATCACGCCATGGAAGCATTTTTGAGGCTTCAGGGTCAAGTCTCAGCTGACAAGACGGCCCCACTTATATCGGATTTTCTCAAGCTCCGCGAGCTTGGGCCTGGCCCTGACTATCACGAACCTTATCTCTTATCTTATCACATAGATTCCTCTCATTTGCTGATGACGATCCACGAGCTGAGCATCCACCAGTGGAAGCCGTCTCGGACCTTAAGATTGGGTTTGACATCATCACTCTGCAATAGCTGAACGACTAGGACTAATCGCATGGATAAATGCGCAAGTAACCTCGCTTTCCCTTGAAAGTATTTCTCTGGGACAGTGACTGCTCAGTACAGCCCCAAGAGCCCGTACTACTGATCTGGACCAAACTGTGCTGAGACATTTGAGCCTCGACCCACGCTAGGGATGAGTCTGCACCCATCTTATCAGCTACCAGACATGCCGATAACAATCGGCGACCGTCTCAATCATGGTCAGGGCTGAAGACAGACCACATCAGTTCATGAAGGCGACATCACTCACTCACACAAAAGGTCAGACCGGCGGTGAGGTGCTTGCAAGAACCAACTGTCAAACGAGTTGACGAAAAAGACCCGTCAGGTCACGGTACTTACAGACAAATACCTTGCTCACTTTATTCCGACAGCAAACCCTCAGAACCAACACCCAGACGCACGGGTCAAAGCCAACAGCAAGGGGTCATAACACGCGGGCTATCGAAACTCAATCCGGCCACATTAAAAAGGGTAGCCAGTAACAATTAGTGTAAACTATTGTCCTCAGCCACCCTGACTTTAAAAAGAAAGTGGTGTTGAAGATTCTCATTAAATGTTGGCCAAAGACGGTTTAGTTCTGAGACACTGTCAATAGTTAGCCGCCACCAACAACGGTCGTGATGAACCAATCGATCTGGAGGGTGTCATGCGTAAATGAGTCTGTTCAGAGCTGAGAAGTCCTCGACTGGCCGGTGTATGGTGCTGTGATTCACGGCAGGTATCTATCATTCATGGTGTCTCAACCTGCTGTGATTTACTCTGTATAAGAAAGGTTACTTAAATCCGGACAAACCGCTGCACGGAATGAAGATCCTAGCAAACACAACACTGAAACTCCTCAAGATGGGTTCACACATTTTCTCTCGTGCCCCGAGTAACATGCCCACGCCACCATCTGACCCGCGCACTCCCAAGATGAAGATTCTCTTCCTCTGCACTGCGCACAACTCCCTGTCACAACAACTTTTCTTGCATCTCAGCCAAACGCATACCGTCAGGGTTGAATATGCCCTCTCCGACACAGCCATGATCGAGGCGGTAAGCCTCGTGCAGCCTGACATCATCATTTGCCCATTCTTGACTGCAGCCGTCCCAAGTGAAGTCTACGACAACTACCTGACGCTGATCGTCCATCCTGGACCACCAGGCGATGCTGGCCCTAGTGCCCTTGACTGGGTGCTGATGGGCGACGATGGCACCGTGTCGGACTCTACTGAACTTCTCAAATCACAGGCCTGGAGTAAGACTGGTCGCTCTCATTGGGGTGTCACGGTGCTGCAAGCCGTCGCTGAGATGGACGCCGGTCCAGTCTGGGCATTTGAACAGTTTAAGATCAATATCGACGAGCCCGGAACTACGAAGGCGACACTCTACCGTGATCGCGTCACGCAAGCTGCCGTCACTGCAGCACTCGCTGCTCTGAACCGCATTATTTCGGCAGCCAACGGATATCCCGACCTAAATGTTGCGACGGCCTTGTCTCGACATTCCCTACTGCAGATACCTGACGTCTGCGGCGTATCAGTGCATCTCCAACCAAACCTTTCGTACAAGTCCCTCTCCGTCACACAGCAGAAGCCCTTCCTCGGCGGACCAACACACTGCCGACCGCTCCTCCGAGCAGCAGACCGGAACTTCGACATCAAGACGGAATCGGCAAAGACCATGTCTCGAAAGATCAGGTCATCTGACTCGCAGCCCGGTTGCCTGACTAAACTGTTCGGCAACGTCAATCTCTATGTGTACGGAGGCATGATCGAGGCTGGAAGGAGTGCGGACTTCAAACACCAGCCTGGCGAGATCATCGGGTTTAGAGACGACGCGGTCTGCGTCGCTACGTGCGATGGCCTGGGCATTTGGATCACTCATATCAGACGACTCAAACGCAAGGTCGACGCGATGCTCTGGCCGAAGGTGCCTGCTGTCTCCGGTCTCCTCGAGCTCGGCCTGATTAACCACAGCACATTGAACGAATCAACTTCCTTGCGACCACTCACTGGCTGGATCAAAGCTTCATGGCCTACCTACCAGGACATCCGGGTTGACTTTTCTCTCGTCGCAGGCAAACAGCGCGTTGCGTTTGTCTACTTTGAGTTCTACAACGGTGCCATGAGTACATCCCAATGCTCCCGACTCATCGAAGTCCTTGAGTACGTCGCTTCTGTCGAGACTCTGGAAGCTGTCGTGATGATGGGCGGCGACTCCTACTTCAGCAACGGCATCGCTCTCAATGTTATCGATGCAAGCGCCGACCCTTCAGCCGAGTCATGGCGAAACATCAACCGCATTGATGATGTTGTGCACATGCTTCTCGAAGTGCTTCCCCAGAAGAATGTTATGACAATCGCAGCGATGAGGGGAAATTGTGCTGCCGGTGGTGTGGCTCTGGCGACGGCTTGCGATGTGGTGATAGCGAGTTCCCAGTCTGTTCTGAATCCTGCCTACCGTGCCCTCGGCCTCTATGGATCCGAGTATCACTCTTTGTCCTATCCTGGTCGCTGTGGACCTGAGGGTGCGAGGCGCATACTGCGGGATATGCTGCCCATCTCGGCCTACCAGGCCAAAGAGCTTGGTCTTGTTGACCACGTCCTCCTAGGCTCAGGGCCCAGCCTAGACACTACCATCAGAGACTACGTCGAGCTGCTGGCCTCTGCTCCTTACAAGCCTGGCAACTGGAAATCCCGTGTCGACGTCAGTCCTTCTGGGCTCGCGACAGCAAGGGTTCATGAGCTTAGTGAGATGGCCAAGGACTTCTGGAGCGCAAGATCAGAGAGATATACTTCGCGACGACGAGACTTTGTTCGCAAAGTCAAGCCTGAGAAGACACCTCTGCGCTTTGCCACCCACCGAAGACAGAACGGGCAGCTTGACGAAGAGGAAGCTGACTCTTTCGACGACGTCGCCAGGTACGAGGCTAGAGCTTTGCAGAAGATCATGGAGGAAAGGTCGCAGAGGAAGGAAGTAACTCTGGTGACGCATAATGAAGACGTCAAATCTCACGAGGATAGGGTTGTCGTCACATCAGAGCTGCTGGGAGAGACAAGGGTGGATGGGAAGGCTATGTTGTTTCCTTGTTACTATGAAGTTGATACCCCAGTTTGTACATAGTATCCAATTAGGTCCTCTAAGGCTTAGGCTACTTTATTCTGGCACCCTAAGAACTATTCTTCCGTTACCTACCTTCCTGCTGACCAACTCCTGAGCATGAGGCAAGCTTCCGACTTCCACTCAAGGCTTCCTGCCCCAGATAAAATAGACAGGGAGGTAGAGATGAATTGACGGATCACGAAGCTCCTTCTTGGCCTTTGCCATGAGAACCTGCACTTCCTCCTGACCCCATCCCATAACCTTACCAAGAAGCATAGGTGTATACGAATCAATGGCCGCACAGGACTGAACAACCTGGCACTTCCCGACCTCTTTCAGCACCGGGTCCTTGGGCCAAGCACCGATAGGAATCTATACAGTTGTCAGCCAAAACCGACTGGACTAGAGGAGCCAACATGAACAAACCTTGCGAATCTCCTGGTGCACGTCCACAAAACCGGCATTGATCATCTTTTCCTTCCACCCTGGCACACTGTCAATCGGCTTGCCAAACTTATTGCTGCTATCACGCATAGCCTCGGCCCAGACTTCGGCGTTGACAGCCTTCTTGATCGAGTCATCATCTGACATGAAGAACCCGCGCTGGGCCTTCATCTCAAGATATCCACCACTGCTCAAGTTTTCGAATGCGCGTTGGAAGAACTGCTCCTCGTTGGCGATGCAGCCTTCCAGCTCGCGGGCATGGATATAGTCAAATGGCTTCTTGTAGACCCATGGGTCCTCAAAGTCGTCCACTTCGAATACACAGTTGGTGGGGGTCCTGGATATAAGCTGTCAGTCTGCCTCCCAAGGGCAATAGAGCTGGGCATACCATTCAGGTTGAATAGGACTGAGGTCTGTTCCAATAACTTCTGCTGAGGGGTGTTCACTATTCCGGGATCATTAACTCTGAGCTTCGTGGCGAAATGGAAAGAGTCGCTCACTCTGCGAAATCGATAGCCCAAATGCCAGTACCTGTGCCTAAATCAAGGACCCGTCGCGGGCTGTCGGAAATCGGTGCAGTACAGAGCCTTCCCTGTGTAAGAAGACTGTAAATATGATGAACCAGGTCCATTCGGTTTTGCTCCTCGTCATCGTTTGGCTAAGGCATGTTAGAGAAGGGAAGACAACGCGCACAGACAAAGTACAAACCACTAGATAGGTGCCTTCGTGGAAGGCATGGTATCGACGGCCGTTCTACTATATTGTTAGACAAGTCATTTGAAGAAGTCCATCAAGTTAACCTCGTATCTATATATGGTTAGGCCGACAATTGTGAAATGCGAGTTTTGTTTGAAACGCTACCTATAGCTAAAAATGCTCGATTTGAGGGATGTAAGGTAGCTCGACGTGCCCTCCCTGCAACAGCGTGTCAGTAAGCCGCACTGGCAGGCGTCCATTCCTGTCAACATACCCGATCTCTAGAGTTGAATCACTGTCCGCAGCATCATCCTGGGCAACCTATCAGCACGTATGGGCATTCTACGCATCGGGAACATTACCTCTGCCTCGAGCACGGCAGGGACGTCCTCAGGACGCTCATCGGCTATCTGCGCAGTCTGAGAAGCCATGGTCAAACAAAAATACCACTACAGAGTTTGAGGTACAAAGGGCCTCGGCACACATTGTGGGCTGCCCCGCCTCTTTATGGGATGTCAACCCTCAGATTCTTCAATGTAACAGCACGTTGATTGCCCAGAAAGACCAGATCAGATGTTGGTTCATGTCTCCACTCGGTTAATACCATGATGGGGAGTGAAGACACCAATTGGGATGGTCTCCGGTAATATTGCCGTCGGGTTATGGGTCTAAACCCCTGTTGATCGACTTTGGCTCCCGCGCGAGCCGCTCCCGTCATTCCTCGACGAAGGAGTCTCGACCGGCCATGAAGAAGATAAACAGAACCTCAGAGACCCATAAACACAGCCTGATACACCCAGTTCAGTTGGACAAGTGTAGTGTTCAATCTGTTGATGCACAATATAGATGCGTCCCCGCGAGGTGTATTCATGAATGTGGAGATGGAGGGAGGGCCCTGTCTGAAAAGTCTGTCTCACGGACGCTGTTGGTCGCACGTCGCATCAAAAACCAGGTCTGGATACGAATCCGCTGCTCTTTTCGGCGGTACCACATTTGGAAGGTCTGTTGGTCCGGCCCTGTTCGTTTGGACACATCATATCTATTCGCATGCGCCACGCGTCAGTGCAATGACTCTTGGCACTCAGGATGAGGAACATTTGGAGAGGCGCCTAAAGGGAGCAGACAGGATATGGCAATATGATGGGCCAGGTTTAATTCGCAAGTCTTGTGTGAGTACAAGGCATAAGGTTGATGGCTCGAGGGACAATGGGGTTGGCTCATGAAAATAGCTGTCAATAGGATGTAGTGTGGTGGAAACAGGTACGTTTGAATAGTGGTTATATACTAAAGCAAAGAGATAATAGGCACATACGACCAAAGGTAGTGGAAAATACGGGATCCCGTCCGCTCTCCCATAGTCAAGCCACTAACCGGCGGATTAGTAGTTGGGTCGGTGACGACCAGCGAATCCCCGCTGTTGTATGT